>CAUJRU010003313.1:21887-52020 GCA_963277665.1 Viscum album | reverse complement strand
TTTGTTTGTTCGGTTTTGGGGATTCGGTTTATGATTTCAGGGGTAGGGTTTATGTTTTAAGGTTTAGGGTTTTGAATTTTGAGAGTAGGGTATGGGGAAGATTTTTTTGGGTTTGGGGTTCAGCTTTTAGGTTTTTAGGTTTTAGAGATTCGGGTTTCAGATACAGGGTTTTGGGTCTAGGTTTTAGGATTTTTTTGGTATAGTTTTTGGGTTTAGGTTTATGATTTCAGGGTTGGGATTTTGGTTTTAAGGTTTAGGGTTTATTATTTTGAGAGTAGGGTATAGGGAGTATGTTTTAGGGTTTAGGGTTAATCTTTTAGTTTTTAGAGTTCAGTTATTACGGTTTCAGATATAGTGTTTTGGGTCCAGGATTTTGGATTTTTTGTTTGGTTTTTGGGGATTCGGTTTATGATTTCAGGGGTAGGGTTTGTGTTTTAAGGTTTAGGGTTTATAATTTTGATATTAGGGTATGGGGAAGATGTTTTTGGGTTCTGGGTTCAGCTTTTAGGTTTTAGTGTTTAGAGATTCGGGTTTCAGATATAGGGTTTTGGGTCTAGGTTTTAGGAATTTTTTGTATGGTTTTTGGGTTTAGGTTTATGATTTCAGGGTTGGGATTTAGGTTTTAAGGTTTAGGGTTTATTATTTTGACAGTAGGGTATAGGGAGTATGTTAGTTAAGGTTTAGGTTTATCTTTCATTTAGGTTTTATAGTTCAGGTATTAGGGTTTCAGATATAGTGTTTTGGGTCCAGGATTTTGGATTTTTTTGTTCGGTATTGGGGATTCAGATTATGATTTCAGGGGTAGGGTTTATGTTTTGAGGTTTAGGGTTTGTAATTTTGAGATTATGTTATGGGTTATATGTTTTTGGGTTCGGGGTTCAGCTTTTAGGTTTAGGTTTTAGAGATTCGGCTTTCGGATATGGGGTTTTGGGTCTAGGTTTTATGATTTTTTTGGTATGGTTTTCAGGTTTAGGTTTACGATTTCAGGGTTGGGATTTCGGTTTTATGGTTTGGGGTTTATTATTTTGAGAGTATGGTATAGTGGGTATTTTTTATGGTTTAGGGTTCATCTTTTAGGTTTTAGAGTTCAGGTATTAGGGTTTCAGATGTAGTGTTTTGGGTCTCAGGATTTTGGATTTTTTTGTTCTGTTTTGGGGATTTGGTTTATGATTTCAGGAGTAGGGTTTATGTTTTAAGGTTTAGGGTTTATAATTTTGAGACTAGGGTATGGGGAAGATGTTTTGGGTTTGGGGTTCAGCTTTTAGGTTTTAGCGTTTAGAGATTCGGGTTTCGGATATAGGGTTTTGGGTCTAGGTTTTAGGATTTTTTTGGTATGGTTTTCGAGTTTAGGTTTATGATTTCAAGGTTGGGATTCTGGTTTTAAGGTTTAGGGTTTATTATTTTTAGAGTAGGGTATAGGGAGTATTTTTTAGGGGTTAGGGTTCATCTTTTAGGTTTTAAATTTCAGGTATTAGGGTTTCAGATATAGTGTTTTGGGTCTATTATTTTGGATTTTTTTTGTTCGGTTTTGGGATTCGGTTTATGATTTCAGGGGTAGGGTTTATGTTTTAAGGTTTAGGATTTATAATTTTGAGAGTAGGGTATGGGGAAGATGTTTTTGGGTTCGAGGTTCAGCTTTTAGGTTTTAGGGTTTAGATATTTGGGTTTCGGATACAGGGTTTTGGGTCTAGGTTTTATGATTTTTTTGGTATGGTTTTCGGGTTTAGGATTATGATTTCGGGGTTGGGATTTTGGTTTTAAGTTTTAGGGTTTATTATTTTGAGATTAGGGTATAGGGAGTATGTTTTAAGGTTTAGGGTTCATATTTTAGGTTTTAGAGTTCAGGAATTAGGGTTTCAGATATAGTGTTTTGGGTCTAGGATTTTGGATTTGTTTGTTCGGTTTTGGGGATTCGGTTTATGATTTCAGGGGTAGGGTTTATGTTTTAAGGTTTAGGGTTTTGAATTTTGAGAGTAGGGTATGGGGAAGATTTTTTTGGGTTTGGGGTTCAGCTTTTAGGTTTTAGGTTTTAGAGATTCGGGTTTCAGATACAGGGTTTTGGGTCTAGGTTTTAGGATTTTTTTGGTATAGTTTTTGGGTTTAGGTTTATGATTTCAGGGTTGGGATTTTGGTTTTAAGGTTTAGGGTTTATTATTTTGAGAGTAGGGTATAGGGAGTATGTTTTAGGGTTTAGGGTTAATCTTTTAGTTTTTAGAGTTCAGTTATTACGGTTTCAGATATAGTGTTTTGGGTCCAGGATTTTGGATTTTTTTGTTTGGTTTTGGGGATTCGGTTTATGATTTCAGGGGTAGGGTTTGTGTTTTAAGGTTTAGGGTTTATAATTTTGATATTAGGGTATGGGGAAGATGTTTTTGGGTTCTGGGTTCAGCTTTTAGGTTTTAGTGTTTAGAGATTCGGGTTTCAGATATAGGGTTTTGGGTCTAGGTTTTAGGAATTTTTTGTATGGTTTTTGGGTTTAGGTTTATGATTTCAGGGTTGGGATTTAGGTTTTAAGGTTTAGGGTTTATTATTTTGACAGTAGGGTATAGGGAGTATGTTTTAAGGTTTAGGGTTCATCTTTTAGGTTTTATAGTTCAGGTATTAGGGTTTCAGATATAGTGTTTTGGGTCCAGGATTTTGGATTTTTTTGTTCGGTATTGGGGATTCAGATTATGATTTCAGGGGTAGGGTTTATGTTTTGAGGTTTAGGGTTTGTAATTTTGAGATTATGTTATGGGTTATATGTTTTTGGGTTCGGGGTTCAGCTTTTAGGTTTAGGTTTTAGAGATTCGGCTTTCGGATATGGGGTTTTGGGTCTAGGTTTTATGATTTTTTTGGTATGGTTTTCAGGTTTAGGTTTACGATTTCAGGGTTGGGATTTCGGTTTTATGGTTTGGGTTTATTATTTTGAGAGTATGGTATAGTGGGGTATTTTTTATGGTTTAGGGTTCATCTTTTAGGTTTTAGAGTTCAGGTATTAGGGTTTCAGATGTAGTGTTTTGGGTCCAGGATTTTGGATTTTTTTGTTCTGTTTTGGGGATTTGGTTTATGATTTCAGGAGTAGGGTTTATGTTTTAAGGTTTAGGGTTTATAATTTTGAGACTAGGGTATGGGGAAGATGTTTTGGGTTTGGGGTTCAGCTTTTAGGTTTTAGCGTTTAGAGATTCGGGTTTCGGATATAGGGTTTTGGGTCTAGGTTTTAGGATTTTTTTGGTATGGTTTTCGAGTTTAGGTTTATGATTTCAAGGTTGGGATTCTGGTTTTAAGGTTTAGGGTTTATTATTTTTAGAGTAGGGTATAGGGAGTATTTTTTAGGGGTTAGGGTTCATCTTTTAGGTTTTAAATTTCAGGTATTAGGGTTTCAGATATAGTGTTTTGGGTCTATTATTTTGGATTTTTTTTTGTTCGGTTTTGGGGATTCGGTTTATGATTTCAGGGGTAGGGTTTATGTTTTAAGGTTTAGGATTTATAATTTTGAGAGTAGGGTATGGGGAAGATGTTTTTGGGTTCGAGGTTCAGCTTTTAGGTTTTAGGGTTTAGATATTTGGGTTTCGGATACAGGGTTTTGGGTCTAGGTTTTATGATTTTTTTGGTATGGTTTTCGGGTTTAGGATTATGATTTCGGGGTTGGGATTTTGGTTTTAAGTTTTAGGGTTTATTATTTTGAGATTAGGGTATAGGGAGTATGTTTTAAGGTTTAGGGTTCATATTTTAGGTTTTAGAGTTCAGGAATTAGGGTTTCAGATATAGTGTTTTGGGTCTAGGATTTTGGATTTGTTTGTTCGGTTTTGGGGATTCGGTTTATGATTTCAGGGGTAGGGTTTATGTTTTAAGGTTTAGGGTTTTGAATTTTGAGAGTAGGGTATGGGGAAGATTTTTTTGGGTTTGGGGTTCAGCTTTTAGGTTTTAGGTTTTAGAGATTCGGGTTTCAGATACAGGGTTTTGGGTCTAGGTTTTAGGATTTTTTTGGTATAGTTTTTGGGTTTAGGTTTATGATTTCAGGGTTGGGATTTTGGTTTTAAGGTTTAGGGTTTATTATTTTGAGAGTAGGGTATAGGGAGTATGTTTTAGGGTTTAGGGTTAATCTTTTAGTTTTTAGAGTTCAGTTATTACGGTTTCAGATATAGTGTTTTGGGTCCAGGATTTTGGATTTTTTTGTTTGGTTTTGGGGATTCGGTTTATGATCTCAGGGGTAGGGTTTCTGTTTTAAGGTTTAGGGTTTATAATTTTGATATTAGGGTATGGGGAAGATGTTTTTGGGTTCTGGGTTCAGCTTTTAGGTTTTAGTGTTTAGAGATTCGGGTTTCAGATATAGGGTTTTGGGTCTAGGTTTTAGGAATTTTTTGTATGGTTTTTGGGTTTAGGTTTATGATTTCAGGGTTGGGATTTAGGTTTTAAGGTTTAGGGTTTATTATTTTGACAGTAGGGTATAGGGAGTATGTTTTAAGGTTTAGGGTTCATCTTTTAGGTTTTATAGTTCAGGTATTAGGGTTTCAGATATAGTGTTTTGGGTCCAGGATTTTGGATTTTTTTGTTCGGTATTGGGGATTCAGATTATGATTTCAGGGGTAGGGTTTATGTTTTGAGGTTTAGGGTTTGTAATTTTGAGATTATGTTATGGGTTATATGTTTTTGGGTTCGGGGTTCAGCTTTTAGGTTTAGGTTTTAGAGATTCGGCTTTCGGATATGGGGTTTTGGGTCTAGGTTTTATGATTTTTTTGGTATGGTTTTCAGGTTTAGGTTTACGATTTCAGGGTTGGGATTTCGGTTTTATGGTTTGGGGTTTATTATTTTGAGAGTATGGTATAGTGGGTATTTTTTATGGTTTAGGGTTCATCTTTTAGGTTTTAGAGTTCAGGTATTAGGGTTTCAGATGTAGTGTTTTGGGTCCAGGATTTTGGATTTTTTTGTTCTGTTTTGGGGATTTGGTTTATGATTTCAGGAGTAGGGTCTTATGTTTTAAGGTTTAGGGTTTATAATTTTGAGACTAGGGTATGGGGAAGATGTTTTGGGTTTGGGGTTCAGCTTTTAGGTTTTAGCGTTTAGAGATTCGGGTTTCGGATATAGGGTTTTGGGTCTAGGTTTTAGGATTTTTTTGGTATGGTTTTCGAGTTTAGGTTTATGATTTCAAGGTTGGGATTCTGGTTTTAAGGTTTAGGGTTTATTATTTTTAGAGTAGGGTATAGGGAGTATTTTTTAGGGGTTAGGGTTCATCTTTTAGGTTTTAAATTTCAGGTATTAGGGTTTCAGATATAGTGTTTTGGGTCTATTATTTTGGATTTTTTTTGTTCGGTTTTGGGGATTCGGTTTATGATTTCAGGGGTAGGGTTTATGTTTTAAGGTTTAGGATTTATAATTTTGAGAGTAGGGTATGGGGAAGATGTTTTTGGGTTCGAGGTTCAGCTTTTAGGTTTTAGGGTTTAGATATTTGGGTTTCGGATACAGGGTTTTGGGTCTAGGTTTTATGATTTTTTTGGTATGGTTTTCGGGTTTAGGATTATGATTTCGGGGTTGGGATTTTGGTTTTAAGTTTTAGGGTTTATTATTTTGAGATTAGGGTATAGGGAGTATGTTTTAAGGTTTAGGGTTCATATTTTAGGTTTTAGAGTTCAGGAATTAGGGTTTCAGATATAGTGTTTTGGGTCTAGGATTTTGGATTTGTTTGTTCGGTTTTGGGGATTCGGTTTATGATTTCAGGGGTAGGGTTTATGTTTTAAGGTTTAGGGTTTTGAATTTTGAGAGTAGGGTATGGGGAAGATTTTTTTGGGTTTGGGGTTCAGCTTTTAGGTTTTAGGTTTTAGAGATTCGGGTTTCAGATACAGGGTTTTGGGTCTAGGTTTTAGGATTTTTTTGGTATAGTTTTTGGGTTTAGGTTTATGATTTCAGGGTTGGGATTTTGGTTTTAAGGTTTAGGGTTTATTATTTTGAGAGTAGGGTATAGGGAGTATGTTTTAGGGTTTAGGGTTAATCTTTTAGTTTTTAGAGTTCAGTTATTACGGTTTCAGATATAGTGTTTTGGGTCCAGGATTTTGGATTTTTTTGTTTGGTTTTGGGGATTCGGTTTATGATCTCAGGGGTAGGGTTTCTGTTTTAAGGTTTAGGGTTTATAATTTTGATATTAGGGTATGGGGAAGATGTTTTTGGGTTCTGGGTTCAGCTTTTAGGTTTTAGTGTTTAGAGATTCGGGTTTCAGATATAGGGTTTTGGGTCTAGGTTTTAGGAATTTTTTGTATGGTTTTTGGGTTTAGGTTTATGATTTCAGGGTTGGGATTTAGGTTTTAAGGTTTAGGGTTTATTATTTTGACAGTAGGGTATAGGGAGTATGTTTTAAGGTTTAGGGTTCATCTTTTAGGTTTTATAGTTCAGGTATTAGGGTTTCAGATATAGTGTTTTGGGTCCAGGATTTTGGATTTTTTTGTTCGGTATTGGGGATTCAGATTATGATTTCAGGGGTAGGGTTTATGTTTTGAGGTTTAGGGTTTGTAATTTTGAGATTATGTTATGGGTTATATGTTTTTGGGTTCGGGGTTCAGCTTTTAGGTTTAGGTTTTAGAGATTCGGCTTTCGGATATGGGGTTTTGGGTCTAGGTTTTATGATTTTTTTGGTATGGTTTTCAGGTTTAGGTTTACGATTTCAGGGTTGGGATTTCGGTTTTATGGTTTGGGGTTTATTATTTTGAGAGTATGGTATAGTGGGTATTTTTTATGGTTTAGGGTTCATCTTTTAGGTTTTAGAGTTCAGGTATTAGGGTTTCAGATGTAGTGTTTTGGGTCCAGGATTTTGGATTTTTTTGTTCTGTTTTGGGGATTTGGTTTATGATTTCAGGAGTAGGGTTTATGTTTTAAGGTTTAGGGTTTATAATTTTGAGACTAGGGTATGGGGAAGATGTTTTGGGTTTGGGGTTCAGCTTTTAGGTTTTAGCGTTTAGAGATTCGGGTTTCGGATATAGGGTTTTGGGTCTAGGTTTTAGGATTTTTTTGGTATGGTTTTCGAGTTTAGGTTTATGATTTCAAGGTTGGGATTCTGGTTTTAAGGTTTAGGGTTTATTATTTTTAGAGTAGGGTATAGGGAGTATTTTTTAGGGGTTAGGGTTCATCTTTTAGGTTTTAAATTTCAGGTATTAGGGTTTCAGATATAGTGTTTTGGGTCTATTATTTTGGATTTTTTTTGTTCGGTTTTGGGGATTCGGTTTATGATTTCAGGGGTAGGGTTTATGTTTTAAGGTTTAGGATTTATAATTTTGAGAGTAGGGTATGGGGAAGATGTTTTTGGGTTCGAGGTTCAGCTTTTAGGTTTTAGGGTTTAGATATTTGGGTTTCGGATACAGGGTTTTGGGTCTAGGTTTTATGATTTTTTTGGTATGGTTTTCGGGTTTAGGATTATGATTTCGGGGTTGGGATTTTGGTTTTAAGTTTTAGGGTTTATTATTTTGAGATTAGGGTATAGGGAGTATGTTTTAAGGTTTAGGGTTCATATTTTAGGTTTTAGAGTTCAGGAATTAGGGTTTCAGATATAGTGTTTTGGGTCTAGGATTTTGGATTTGTTTGTTCGGTTTTGGGGATTCGGTTTATGATTTCAGGGGTAGGGTTTATGTTTTAAGGTTTAGGGTTTTGAATTTTGAGAGTAGGGTATGGGGAAGATTTTTTTGGGTTTGGGGTTCAGCTTTTAGGTTTTAGGTTTTAGAGATTCGGGTTTCAGATACAGGGTTTTGGGTCTAGGTTTTAGGATTTTTTTGGTATAGTTTTTGGGTTTAGGTTTATGATTTCAGGGTTGGGATTTTGGTTTTAAGGTTTAGGGTTTATTATTTTGAGAGTAGGGTATAGGGAGTATGTTTTAGGGTTTAGGGTTAATCTTTTAGTTTTTAGAGTTCAGTTATTACGGTTTCAGATATAGTGTTTTGGGTCCAGGATTTTGGATTTTTTTGTTTGGTTTTGGGGATTCGGTTTATGATCTCAGGGGTAGGGTTTCTGTTTTAAGGTTTAGGGTTTATAATTTTGATATTAGGGTATGGGGAAGATGTTTTTGGGTTCTGGGTTCAGCTTTTAGGTTTTAGTGTTTAGAGATTCGGGTTTCAGATATAGGGTTTTGGGTCTAGGTTTTAGGAATTTTTTGTATGGTTTTTGGGTTTAGGTTTATGATTTCAGGGTTGGGATTTAGGTTTTAAGGTTTAGGGTTTATTATTTTGACAGTAGGGTATAGGGAGTATGTTTTAAGGTTTAGGGTTCATCTTTTAGGTTTTATAGTTCAGGTATTAGGGTTTCAGATATAGTGTTTTGGGTCCAGGATTTTGGATTTTTTTGTTCGGTATTGGGGATTCAGATTATGATTTCAGGGGTAGGGTTTATGTTTTGAGGTTTAGGGTTTGTAATTTTGAGATTATGTTATGGGTTATATGTTTTTGGGTTCGGGGTTCAGCTTTTAGGTTTAGGTTTTAGAGATTCGGCTTTCGGATATGGGGTTTTGGGTCTAGGTTTTATGATTTTTTTGGTATGGTTTTCAGGTTTAGGTTTACGATTTCAGGGTTGGGATTTCGGTTTTATGGTTTGGGGTTTATTATTTTGAGAGTATGGTATAGTGGGTATTTTTTATGGTTTAGGGTTCATCTTTTAGGTTTTAGAGTTCAGGTATTAGGGTTTCAGATGTAGTGTTTTGGGTCCAGGATTTTGGATTTTTTTGTTCTGTTTTGGGGATTTGGTTTATGATTTCAGGAGTAGGGTTTATGTTTTAAGGTTTAGGGTTTATAATTTTGAGACTAGGGTATGGGGAAGATGTTTTGGGTTTGGGGTTCAGCTTTTAGGTTTTAGCGTTTAGAGATTCGGGTTTCGGATATAGGGTTTTGGGTCTAGGTTTTAGGATTTTTTTGGTATGGTTTTCGAGTTTAGGTTTATGATTTCAAGGTTGGGATTCTGGTTTTAAGGTTTAGGGTTTATTATTTTTAGAGTAGGGTATAGGGAGTATTTTTTAGGGGTTAGGGTTCATCTTTTAGGTTTTAAATTTCAGGTATTAGGGTTTCAGATATAGTGTTTTGGGTCTATTATTTTGGATTTTTTTTGTTCGGTTTTGGGGATTCGGTTTATGATTTCAGGGGTAGGGTTTATGTTTTAAGGTTTAGGATTTATAATTTTGAGAGTAGGGTATGGGGAAGATGTTTTTGGGTTCGAGGTTCAGCTTTTAGGTTTTAGGGTTTAGATATTTGGGTTTCGGATACAGGGTTTTGGGTCTAGGTTTTATGATTTTTTTGGTATGGTTTTCGGGTTTAGGATTATGATTTCGGGGTTGGGATTTTGGTTTTAAGTTTTAGGGTTTATTATTTTGAGATTAGGGTATAGGGAGTATGTTTTAAGGTTTAGGGTTCATATTTTAGGTTTTAGAGTTCAGGAATTAGGGTTTCAGATATAGTGTTTTGGGTCTAGGATTTTGGATTTGTTTGTTCGGTTTTGGGGATTCGGTTTATGATTTCAGGGGTAGGGTTTATGTTTTAAGGTTTAGGGTTTTGAATTTTGAGAGTAGGGTATGGGGAAGATTTTTTTGGGTTTGGGGTTCAGCTTTTAGGTTTTAGGTTTTAGAGATTCGGGTTTCAGATACAGGGTTTTGGGTCTAGGTTTTAGGATTTTTTTGGTATAGTTTTTGGGTTTAGGTTTATGATTTCAGGGTTGGGATTTTGGTTTTAAGGTTTAGGGTTTATTATTTTGAGAGTAGGGTATAGGGAGTATGTTTTAGGGTTTAGGGTTAATCTTTTAGTTTTTAGAGTTCAGTTATTACGGTTTCAGATATAGTGTTTTGGGTCCAGGATTTTGGATTTTTTTGTTTGGTTTTGGGGATTCGGTTTATGATCTCAGGGGTAGGGTTTCTGTTTTAAGGTTTAGGGTTTATAATTTTGATATTAGGGTATGGGGAAGATGTTTTTGGGTTCTGGGTTCAGCTTTTAGGTTTTAGTGTTTAGAGATTCGGGTTTCAGATATAGGGTTTTGGGTCTAGGTTTTAGGAATTTTTTGTATGGTTTTTGGGTTTAGGTTTATGATTTCAGGGTTGGGATTTAGGTTTTAAGGTTTAGGGTTTATTATTTTGACAGTAGGGTATAGGGAGTATGTTTTAAGGTTTAGGGTTCATCTTTTAGGTTTTATAGTTCAGGTATTAGGGTTTCAGATATAGTGTTTTGGGTCCAGGATTTTGGATTTTTTTGTTCGGTATTGGGGATTCAGATTATGATTTCAGGGGTAGGGTTTATGTTTTGAGGTTTAGGGTTTGTAATTTTGAGATTATGTTATGGGTTATATGTTTTTGGGTTCGGGGTTCAGCTTTTAGGTTTAGGTTTTAGAGATTCGGCTTTCGGATATGGGGTTTTGGGTCTAGGTTTTATGATTTTTTTGGTATGGTTTTCAGGTTTAGGTTTACGATTTCAGGGTTGGGATTTCGGTTTTATGGTTTGGGGTTTATTATTTTGAGAGTATGGTATAGTGGGTATTTTTTATGGTTTAGGGTTCATCTTTTAGGTTTTAGAGTTCAGGTATTAGGGTTTCAGATGTAGTGTTTTGGGTCCAGGATTTTGGATTTTTTTGTTCTGTTTTGGGGATTTGGTTTATGATTTCAGGAGTAGGGTTTATGTTTTAAGGTTTAGGGTTTATAATTTTGAGACTAGGGTATGGGGAAGATGTTTTGGGTTTGGGGTTCAGCTTTTAGGTTTTAGCGTTTAGAGATTCGGGTTTCGGATATAGGGTTTTGGGTCTAGGTTTTAGGATTTTTTTGGTATGGTTTTCGAGTTTAGGTTTATGATTTCAAGGTTGGGATTCTGGTTTTAAGGTTTAGGGTTTATTATTTTTAGAGTAGGGTATAGGGAGTATTTTTTAGGGGTTAGGGTTCATCTTTTAGGTTTTAAATTTCAGGTATTAGGGTTTCAGATATAGTGTTTTGGGTCTATTATTTTGGATTTTTTTTGTTCGGTTTTGGGGATTCGGTTTATGATTTCAGGGGTAGGGTTTATGTTTTAAGGTTTAGGATTTATAATTTTGAGAGTAGGGTATGGGGAAGATGTTTTTGGGTTCGAGGTTCAGCTTTTAGGTTTTAGGGTTTAGATATTTGGGTTTCGGATACAGGGTTTTGGGTCTAGGTTTTATGATTTTTTTGGTATGGTTTTCGGGTTTAGGATTATGATTTCGGGGTTGGGATTTTGGTTTTAAGTTTTAGGGTTTATTATTTTGAGATTAGGGTATAGGGAGTATGTTTTAAGGTTTAGGGTTCATATTTTAGGTTTTAGAGTTCAGGAATTAGGGTTTCAGATATAGTGTTTTGGGTCTAGGATTTTGGATTTGTTTGTTCGGTTTTGGGGATTCGGTTTATGATTTCAGGGGTAGGGTTTATGTTTTAAGGTTTAGGGTTTTGAATTTTGAGAGTAGGGTATGGGGAAGATTTTTTTGGGTTTGGGGTTCAGCTTTTAGGTTTTAGGTTTTAGAGATTCGGGTTTCAGATACAGGGTTTTGGGTCTAGGTTTTAGGATTTTTTTGGTATAGTTTTTGGGTTTAGGTTTATGATTTCAGGGTTGGGATTTTGGTTTTAAGGTTTAGGGTTTATTATTTTGAGAGTAGGGTATAGGGAGTATGTTTTAGGGTTTAGGGTTAATCTTTTAGTTTTTAGAGTTCAGTTATTACGGTTTCAGATATAGTGTTTTGGGTCCAGGATTTTGGATTTTTTTGTTTGGTTTTGGGGATTCGGTTTATGATCTCAGGGGTAGGGTTTCTGTTTTAAGGTTTAGGGTTTATAATTTTGATATTAGGGTATGGGGAAGATGTTTTTGGGTTCTGGGTTCAGCTTTTAGGTTTTAGTGTTTAGAGATTCGGGTTTCAGATATAGGGTTTTGGGTCTAGGTTTTAGGAATTTTTTGTATGGTTTTTGGGTTTAGGTTTATGATTTCAGGGTTGGGATTTAGGTTTTAAGGTTTAGGGTTTATTATTTTGACAGTAGGGTATAGGGAGTATGTTTTAAGGTTTAGGGTTCATCTTTTAGGTTTTATAGTTCAGGTATTAGGGTTTCAGATATAGTGTTTTGGGTCCAGGATTTTGGATTTTTTTGTTCGGTATTGGGGATTCAGATTATGATTTCAGGGGTAGGGTTTATGTTTTGAGGTTTAGGGTTTGTAATTTTGAGATTATGTTATGGGTTATATGTTTTTGGGTTCGGGGTTCAGCTTTTAGGTTTAGGTTTTAGAGATTCGGCTTTCGGATATGGGGTTTTGGGTCTAGGTTTTATGATTTTTTTGGTATGGTTTTCAGGTTTAGGTTTACGATTTCAGGGTTGGGATTTCGGTTTTATGGTTTGGGGTTTATTATTTTGAGAGTATGGTATAGTGGGTATTTTTTATGGTTTAGGGTTCATCTTTTAGGTTTTAGAGTTCAGGTATTAGGGTTTCAGATGTAGTGTTTTGGGTCCAGGATTTTGGATTTTTTTGTTCTGTTTTGGGGATTTGGTTTATGATTTCAGGAGTAGGGTTTATGTTTTAAGGTTTAGGGTTTATAATTTTGGAGACTAGGGTATGGGGAAGATGTTTTGGGTTTGGGGTTCAGCTTTTAGGTTTTAGCGTTTAGAGATTCGGGTTTCGGATATAGGGTTTTGGGTCTAGGTTTTAGGATTTTTTTGGTATGGTTTTCGAGTTTAGGTTTATGATTTCAAGGTTGGGATTCTGGTTTTAAGGTTTAGGGTTTATTATTTTTAGAGTAGGGTATAGGGAGTATTTTTTAGGGGTTAGGGTTCATCTTTTAGGTTTTAATTTCAGGTATTAGGGTTTCAGATATAGTGTTTTGGGTCTATTATTTTGGATTTTTTTTGTTCGGTTTTGGGGATTCGGTTTATGATTTCAGGGGTAGGGTTTATGTTTTAAGGTTTAGGATTTATAATTTTGAGAGTAGGGTATGGGGAAGATGTTTTTGGGTTCGAGGTTCAGCTTTTAGGTTTTAGGGTTTAGATATATTGGGTTTCGGATACAGGGTTTTGGGTCTAGGTTTTATGATTTTTTTGGTATGGTTTTCGGGTTTAGGATTATGATTTCGGGGTTGGGGATTTTGGTTTTAAGTTTTAGGGTTTATTATTTTGAGATTAGGGTATAGGGAGTATGTTTTAAGGTTTAGGGTTCATATTTTAGGTTTTAGAGTTCAGGAATTAGGGTTTCAGATATAGTGTTTTGGGTCTAGGATTTTGGATTTGTTTGTTCGGTTTTGGGGATTCGGTTTATGATTTTCAGGGGTAGGGTTTATGTTTTAAGGTTTAGGGTTTTGAATTTTGAGAGTAGGGTATGGGGAAGATTTTTTTGGTTTGGGGTTCAGCTTTTAGGTTTTAGGTTTTAGAGATTCGGGTTTCAGATACAGGGTTTTGGGTCTAGGTTTTAGGATTTTTTTGGTATAGTTTTTTGGGTTTAGGTTTATGATTTCAGGGTTGGGATTTTGGTTTTAAGGTTTAGGGTTTATTATTTTGAGAGTAGGGTATAGGGAGTATGTTTTAGGGTTTAGGGTTAATCTTTTAGTTTTTAGAGTTCAGTTATTACGGTTTCAGATATAGTGTTTTGGGTCCAGGATTTTGGATTTTTTTGTTTGGTTTTGGGGATTCGGTTTATGATCTCAGGGGTAGGGTTTCTGTTTTTAAGGTTTAGGGTTTATAATTTTGATATTAGGGTATGGGGAAGATGTTTTTGGGTTCTGGGTTCAGCTTTTAGGTTTTAGTGTTTAGAGATTCGGGTTTCAGATATAGGGTTTTGGGTCTAGGTTTTAGGAATTTTTTGTATGGTTTTTGGGTTTAGGTTTATGATTTCAGGGTTGGGATTTAGGTTTTAAGGTTTAGGGTTTATTATTTTGACAGTAGGGTATAGGGAGTATGTTTTAAGGTTTAGGGTTCATCTTTTAGGTTTTATAGTTCAGGGTATTAGGGTTTCAGATATAGTGTTTTGGGTCCAGGATTTTGGATTTTTTTGTTCGGTATTGGGGATTCAGATTATGATTTCAGGGGTAGGGTTTATGTTTTGAGGTTTAGGGTTTGTAATTTTGAGATTATGTTATGGGTTATAGGTTTTTGGGTTCGGGGTTCAGCTTTTAGGTTTAGGTTTTAGAGATTCGGCTTTCGGATATGGGGTTTTGGTTTTATGATTTTTTTGGTATGGTTTTCAGGTTTAGGTTTACGATTTCAGGGTTGGGATTTCGGTTTTATGGTTTGGGGTTTATTATTTTGAGAGTATGGTATAGTGGGTATTTTTTATGGTTTAGGGTTCATCTTTTAGGTTTTAGAGTTCAGGTATTAGGGTTTCAGATGTAGTGTTTTGGGTCCAGGATTTTGGATTTTTTTGTTCTGTTTTGGGGATTTGGTTTATGATTTCAGGAGTAGGGTTTATGTTTTAAGGTTTAGGGTTTATAATTTTGAGACTAGGGTATGGGGAAGATGTTTTGGGTTTGGGGTTCAGCTTTTAGGTTTTAGCGTTTAGAGATTCGGGTTTCGGATATAGGGTTTTGGGTCTAGGTTTTAGGATTTTTTTGGTATGGTTTTCGAGTTTAGGTTTATGATTTCAAGGTTGGGATTCTGGTTTTAAGGTTTAGGGTTTATTATTTTTAGAGTAGGGTATAGGGAGTATTTTTTAGGGGTTAGGGTTCATCTTTTAGGTTTTAAATTTCAGGTATTAGGGTTTCAGATATAGTGTTTTGGGTCTATTATTTTGGATTTTTTTTGTTCGGTTTTGGGGATTCGGTTTATGATTTCAGGGGTAGGGTTTATGTTTTAAGGTTTAGGATTTATAATTTTGAGAGTAGGGTATGGGGAAGATGTTTTTGGGTTCGAGGTTCAGCTTTTAGGTTTTAGGGTTTAGATATTTGGGTTTCGGATACAGGGTTTTGGGTCTAGGTTTTATGATTTTTTTGGTATGGTTTTCGGGTTTAGGATTATGATTTCGGGGTTGGGATTTTGGTTTTAAGTTTTAGGGTTTATTATTTTGAGATTAGGGTATAGGGAGTATGTTTTAAGGTTTAGGGTTCATATTTTAGGTTTTAGAGTTCAGGAATTAGGGTTTCAGATATAGTGTTTTGGGTCTAGGATTTTGGATTTGTTTGTTCGGTTTTGGGGATTCGGTTTATGATTTCAGGGGTAGGGTTTATGTTTTAAGGTTTAGGGTTTTGAATTTTGAGAGTAGGGTATGGGGAAGATTTTTTTGGGTTTGGGGTTCAGCTTTTAGGTTTTAGGTTTTAGAGATTCGGGTTTCAGATACAGGGTTTTGGGTCTAGGTTTTAGGATTTTTTTGGTATAGTTTTTGGGTTTAGGTTTATGATTTCAGGGTTGGGATTTTGGTTTTAAGGTTTTAGGGTTTATTATTTTGAGAGTAGGGTATAGGGAGTATGTTTTAGGGTTTAGGGTTAATCTTTTAGTTTTTAGAGTTCAGTTATTACGGTTTCAGATATAGTGTTTTGGGTCCAGGATTTTGGATTTTTTTGTTTGGTTTTGGGGATTCGGTTTATGATCTCAGGGGTAGGGTTTCTGTTTTAAGGTTTAGGGTTTATAATTTTGATATTAGGGTATGGGGAAGATGTTTTTGGGTTCTGGGTTCAGCTTTTAGGTTTTAGTGTTTAGAGATTCGGGTTTCAGATATAGGGTTTTGGGTCTAGGTTTTAGGAATTTTTTGTATGGGTTTTTGGGTTTAGGTTTATGATTTCAGGGTTGGGATTTAGGTTTTAAGGTTTAGGGTTTATTATTTTGACAGTAGGGTATAGGGAGTATGTTTTAAGGTTAGGGTTCATCTTTTAGGTTTTATAGTTCAGGTATTAGGGTTTCAGATATAGTGTTTTGGGTCCAGGATTTTGGATTTTTTTGTTCGGTATTGGGGATTCAGATTATGATTTCAGGGGTAGGGTTTATGTTTTGAGGTTTAGGGTTTGTAATTTTGAGATTATGTTATGGGTTATATGTTTTTGGGTTCGGGGTTCAGCTTTTAGGTTTAGGTTTTAGAGATTCGGCTTTCGGATATGGGGTTTTGGGTCTAGGTTTTATGATTTTTTTGGTATGGTTTTCAGGTTTAGGTTTACGATTTCAGGGTTGGGATTTCGGTTTTATGGTTTGGGGTTTATTATTTTGAGAGTATGGTATAGTGGGTATTTTTTATGGTTTAGGGTTCATCTTTTAGGTTTTAGAGTTCAGGTATTAGGGTTTCAGATGTAGTGTTTTGGGTCCAGGATTTTGGATTTTTTTGTTCTGTTTTGGGGATTTGGTTTATGATTTCAGGAGTAGGGTTTATGTTTTAAGGTTTAGGGTTTATAATTTTGAGACTAGGGTATGGGGAAGATGTTTTGGGTTTGGGGTTCAGCTTTTAGGTTTTAGCGTTTAGAGATTCGGGTTTCGGATATAGGGTTTTGGGTCTAGGTTTTAGGATTTTTTTTGGTATGGTTTTCGAGTTTAGGTTTATGATTTCAAGGTTGGGATTCTGGTTTTAAGGTTTAGGGTTTATTATTTTTAGAGTAGGGTATAGGGAGTATTTTTTAGGGGTTAGGGTTCATCTTTTAGGTTTTAAATTTCAGGTATTAGGGTTTCAGATATAGTGTTTTGGGTCTATTATTTTGGATTTTTTTTGTTCGGTTTTGGGGGATTCGGTTTATGATTTCAGGGGTAGGGTTTATGTTTTAAGGTTTAGGATTTATAATTTTGAGAGTAGGGTATGGGGAAGATGTTTTTGGGTTCGAGGTTCAGCTTTTAGGTTTTAGGGTTTAGATATTTGGGTTTCGGATACAGGGTTTTGGGTCTAGGTTTTATGATTTTTTTGGTATGGTTTTCGGGTTTAGGATTATGATTTCGGGGTTGGGATTTTGGTTTTAAGTTTTAGGGTTTATTATTTTGAGATTAGGGTATAGGGAGTATGTTTTAAGGTTTAGGGTTCATATTTTAGGTTTTAGAGTTCAGGAATTAGGGTTTCAGATATAGTGTTTTGGGTCTAGGATTTTGGATTTGTTTGTTCGGTTTTGGGGATTCGGTTTATGATTTCAGGGGTAGGGTTTATGTTTTAAGGTTTAGGGTTTTGAATTTTGAGAGTAGGGTATGGGGAAGATTTTTTTGGGTTTGGGGTTCAGCTTTTAGGTTTTAGGTTTTAGAGATTCGGGTTTCAGATACAGGGTTTTGGGTCTAGGTTTTAGGATTTTTTTGGTATAGTTTTTGGGTTTAGGTTTATGATTTCAGGGTTGGGATTTTGGTTTTAAGGTTTAGGGTTTATTATTTTGAGAGTAGGGTATAGGGAGTATGTTTTAGGGTTTAGGGTTAATCTTTTAGTTTTTAGAGTTCAGTTATTACGGTTTCAGATATAGTGTTTTGGGTCCAGGATTTTGGATTTTTTTTGTTTGGTTTTGGGGATTCGGTTTATGATCTCAGGGGTAGGGTTTCTGTTTTAAGGTTTAGGGTTTATAATTTTGATATTAGGGTATGGGGAAGATGTTTTTGGGTTCTGGGTTCAGCTTTTAGGTTTTAGTGTTTAGAGATTCGGGTTTCAGATATAGGGTTTTGGGTCTAGGTTTTAGGAATTTTTTGTATGGTTTTTGGGTTTAGGTTTATGATTTCAGGGTTGGGATTTAGGTTTTAAGGTTTAGGGTTTATTATTTTGACAGTAGGGTATAGGGAGTATGTTTTAAGGTTTAGGGTTCATCTTTTAGGTTTTATAGTTCAGGTATTAGGGTTTCAGATATAGTGTTTTGGGTCCAGGATTTTGGATTTTTTTGTTCGGTATTGGGGATTCAGATTATGATTTCAGGGGTAGGGTTTATGTTTTGAGGTTTAGGGTTTGTAATTTTGAGATTATGTTATGGGTTATATGTTTTTGGGTTCGGGGTTCAGCTTTTAGGTTTAGGTTTTAGAGATTCGGCTTTCGGATATGGGGTTTTGGGTCTAGGTTTTATGATTTTTTTGGTATGGTTTTCAGGTTTAGGTTTACGATTTCAGGGTTGGGATTTCGGTTTTATGGTTTGGGGTTTATTATTTTGAGAGTATGGTATAGTGGGTATTTTTTATGGTTTAGGGTTCATCTTTTAGGTTTTAGAGTTCAGGTATTAGGGTTTCAGATGTAGTGTTTTGGGTCCAGGATTTTGGATTTTTTTGTTCTGTTTTGGGGATTTGGTTTATGATTTCAGGAGTAGGGTTTATGTTTTAAGGTTTAGGGTTTATAATTTTGAGACTAGGGTATGGGGAAGATGTTTTGGGTTTGGGGTTCAGCTTTTAGGTTTTAGCGTTTAGAGATTCGGGTTTCGGATATAGGGTTTTGGGTCTAGGTTTTAGGATTTTTTTGGTATGGTTTTCGAGTTTAGGTTTATGATTTCAAGGTTGGGATTCTGGTTTTAAGGTTTAGGGTTTATTATTTTTAGAGTAGGGTATAGGGAGTATTTTTTAGGGGTTAGGGTTCATCTTTTAGGTTTTAAATTTCAGGTATTAGGGTTTCAGATATAGTGTTTTGGGTCTATTATTTTGGATTTTTTTTGTTCGGTTTTGGGGATTCGGTTTATGATTTCAGGGGTAGGGTTTATGTTTTAAGGTTTAGGATTTATAATTTTGAGAGTAGGGTATGGGGAAGATGTTTTTGGGTTCGAGGTTCAGCTTTTAGGTTTTAGGGTTTAGATATTTGGGTTTCGGATACAGGGTTTTGGGTCTAGGTTTTATGATTTTTTTGGTATGGTTTTCGGGTTTAGGATTATGATTTCGGGGTTGGGATTTTGGTTTTAAGTTTTAGGGTTTATTATTTTGAGATTAGGGTATAGGGAGTATGTTTTAAGGTTTAGGGTTCATATTTTAGGTTTTAGAGTTCAGGAATTAGGGTTTCAGATATAGTGTTTTGGGTCTAGGATTTTGGATTTGTTTGTTCGGTTTTGGGGATTCGGTTTATGATTTCAGGGGTAGGGTTTATGTTTTAAGGTTTAGGGTTTTGAATTTTGAGAGTAGGGTATGGGGAAGATTTTTTTGGGTTTGGGGTTCAGCTTTTAGGTTTTAGGTTTTAGAGATTCGGGTTTCAGATACAGGGTTTTGGGTCTAGGTTTTAGGATTTTTTTGGTATAGTTTTTGGGTTTAGGTTTATGATTTCAGGGTTGGGATTTTGGTTTTAAGGTTTAGGGTTTATTATTTTGAGAGTAGGGTATAGGGAGTATGTTTTAGGGTTTAGGGTTAATCTTTTAGTTTTTAGAGTTCAGTTATTACGGTTTCAGATATAGTGTTTTGGGTCCAGGATTTTGGATTTTTTTGTTTGGTTTTGGGGATTCGGTTTATGATCTCAGGGGTAGGGTTTCTGTTTTAAGGTTTAGGGTTTATAATTTTGATATTAGGGTATGGGGAAGATGTTTTTGGGTTCTGGGTTCAGCTTTTAGGTTTTAGTGTTTAGAGATTCGGGTTTCAGATATAGGGTTTTGGGTCTAGGTTTTAGGAATTTTTTGTATGGTTTTTGGGTTTAGGTTTATGATTTCAGGGTTGGGATTTAGGTTTTAAGGTTTAGGGTTTATTATTTTGACAGTAGGGTATAGGGAGTATGTTTTAAGGTTTAGGGTTCATCTTTTAGGTTTTATAGTTCAGGTATTAGGGTTTCAGATATAGTGTTTTGGGTCCAGGATTTTGGATTTTTTTGTTCGGTATTGGGGATTCAGATTATGATTTCAGGGGTAGGGTTTATGTTTTGAGGTTTAGGGTTTGTAATTTTGAGATTATGTTATGGGTTATATGTTTTTGGGTTCGGGGTTCAGCTTTTAGGTTTAGGTTTTAGAGATTCGGCTTTCGGATATGGGGTTTTGGGTCTAGGTTTTATGATTTTTTTGGTATGGTTTTCAGGTTTAGGTTTACGATTTCAGGGTTGGGATTTCGGTTTTATGGTTTGGGGTTTATTATTTTGAGAGTATGGTATAGTGGGTATTTTTTATGGTTTAGGGTTCATCTTTTAGGTTTTAGAGTTCAGGTATTAGGGTTTCAGATGTAGTGTTTTGGGTCCAGGATTTTGGATTTTTTTGTTCTGTTTTGGGGATTTGGTTTATGATTTCAGGAGTAGGGTTTATGTTTTAAGGTTTAGGGTTTATAATTTTGAGACTAGGGTATGGGGAAGATGTTTTGGGTTTGGGGTTCAGCTTTTAGGTTTTAGCGTTTAGAGATTCGGGTTTCGGATATAGGGTTTTGGGTCTAGGTTTTAGGATTTTTTTGGTATGGTTTTCGAGTTTAGGTTTATGATTTCAAGGTTGGGATTCTGGTTTTAAGGTTTAGGGTTTATTATTTTTAGAGTAGGGTATAGGGAGTATTTTTTAGGGGTTAGGGTTCATCTTTTAGGTTTTAAATTTCAGGTATTAGGGTTTCAGATATAGTGTTTTGGGTCTATTATTTTGGATTTTTTTTGTTCGGTTTTGGGGATTCGGTTTATGATTTCAGGGGTAGGGTTTATGTTTTAAGGTTTAGGATTTATAATTTTGAGAGTAGGGTATGGGGAAGATGTTTTTGGGTTCGAGGTTCAGCTTTTAGGTTTTAGGGTTTAGATATTTGGGTTTCGGATACAGGGTTTTGGGTCTAGGTTTTATGATTTTTTTGGTATGGTTTTCGGGTTTAGGATTATGATTTCGGGGTTGGGATTTTGGTTTTAAGTTTTAGGGTTTATTATTTTGAGATTAGGGTATAGGGAGTATGTTTTAAGGTTTAGGGTTCATATTTTAGGTTTTAGAGTTCAGGAATTAGGGTTTCAGATATAGTGTTTTGGGTCTAGGATTTTGGATTTGTTTGTTCGGTTTTGGGGATTCGGTTTATGATTTCAGGGGTAGGGTTTATGTTTTAAGGTTTAGGGTTTTGAATTTTGAGAGTAGGGTATGGGGAAGATTTTTTTGGGTTTGGGGTTCAGCTTTTAGGTTTTAGGTTTTAGAGATTCGGGTTTCAGATACAGGGTTTTGGGTCTAGGTTTTAGGATTTTTTTGGTATAGTTTTTGGGTTTAGGTTTATGATTTCAGGGTTGGGATTTTGGTTTTAAGGTTTAGGGTTTATTATTTTGAGAGTAGGGTATAGGGAGTATGTTTTAGGGTTTAGGGTTAATCTTTTAGTTTTTAGAGTTCAGTTATTACGGTTTCAGATATAGTGTTTTGGGTCCAGGATTTTGGATTTTTTTGTTTGGTTTTGGGGATTCGGTTTATGATCTCAGGGGTAGGGTTTCTGTTTTAAGGTTTAGGGTTTATAATTTTGATATTAGGGTATGGGGAAGATGTTTTTGGGTTCTGGGTTCAGCTTTTAGGTTTTAGTGTTTAGAGATTCGGGTTTCAGATATAGGGTTTTGGGTCTAGGTTTTAGGAATTTTTTGTATGGTTTTTGGGTTTAGGTTTATGATTTCAGGGTTGGGATTTAGGTTTTAAGGTTTAGGGTTTATTATTTTGACAGTAGGGTATAGGGAGTATGTTTTAAGGTTTAGGGTTCATCTTTTAGGTTTTATAGTTCAGGTATTAGGGTTTCAGATATAGTGTTTTGGGTCCAGGATTTTGGATTTTTTTGTTCGGTATTGGGGATTCAGATTATGATTTCAGGGGTAGGGTTTATGTTTTGAGGTTTAGGGTTTGTAATTTTGAGATTATGTTATGGGTTATATGTTTTTGGGTTCGGGGTTCAGCTTTTAGGTTTAGGTTTTAGAGATTCGGCTTTCGGATATGGGGTTTTGGGTCTAGGTTTTATGATTTTTTGTTGGTATGGTTTTCAGGTTTAGGTTTACGATTTCAGGGTTGGGATTTCGGTTTTATGGTTTGGGGTTTATTATTTTGAGAGTATGGTATAGTGGGTATTTTTTATGGTTTAGGGTTCATCTTTTAGGTTTTGAGTTCAGGTATTAGGGTTTCAGATGTAGTGTTTTGGGTCCAGGATTTTGGATTTTTTTTGTTCTGTTTTGGGGATTTGGTTTATGATTTCAGGAGTAGGGTTTATGTTTTAAGGTTTAGGGTTTATAATTTTGAGACTAGGGTATGGGGAAGATGTTTTGGGTTTGGGGTTCAGCTTTTAGGTTTTAGCGTTTAGAGATTCGGGTTTCGGATATAGGGTTTTGGGTCTAGGTTTTAGGATTTTTTTGGTATGGTTTTCGAGTTTAGGTTTATGATTTCAAGGTTGGGATTCTGGTTTTAAGGTTTAGGGTTTATTATTTTTAGAGTAGGGTATAGGGAGTATTTTTTAGGGGTTAGGGTTCATCTTTTAGGTTTTAAATTTCAGGTATTAGGGTTTCAGATATAGTGTTTTGGGTCTATTATTTTGGATTTTTTTTGTTCGGTTTTGGGGATTCGGTTTATGATTTCAGGGGTAGGGTTTATGTTTTAAGGTTTAGGATTTATAATTTTGAGAGTAGGGTATGGGGAAGATGTTTTTGGGTTCGAGGTTCAGCTTTTAGGTTTTAGGGTTTAGATATTTGGGTTTCGGATACAGGGTTTTGGGTCTAGGTTTTATGATTTTTTTGGTATGGTTTTCGGGTTTAGGATTATGATTTCGGGGTTGGGATTTTGGTTTTAAGTTTTAGGGTTTATTATTTTGAGATTAGGGTATAGGGAGTATGTTTTAAGGTTTAGGGTTCATATTTTAGGTTTTAGAGTTCAGGAATTAGGGTTTCAGATATAGTGTTTTGGGTCTAGGATTTTGGATTTGTTTGTTCGGTTTTGGGGATTCGGTTTATGATTTCAGGGGTAGGGTTTATGTTTTAAGGTTTAGGGTTTTGAATTTTGAGAGTAGGGTATGGGGAAGATTTTTTTGGGTTTGGGGTTCAGCTTTTAGGTTTTAGGTTTTAGAGATTCGGGTTTCAGATACAGGGTTTTGGGTCTAGGTTTTAGGATTTTTTTGGTATAGTTTTTGGGTTTAGGTTTATGATTTCAGGGTTGGGATTTTGGTTTTAAGGTTTAGGGTTTATTATTTTGAGAGTAGGGTATAGGGAGTATGTTTTAGGGTTTAGGGTTAATCTTTTAGTTTTTAGAGTTCAGTTATTACGGTTTCAGATATAGTGTTTTGGGTCCAGGATTTTGGATTTTTTTGTTTGGTTTTGGGGATTCGGTTTATGATCTCAGGGGTAGGGTTTCTGTTTTAAGGTTTAGGGTTTATAATTTTGATATTAGGGTATGGGGAAGATGTTTTTGGGTTCTGGGTTCAGCTTTTAGGTTTTAGTGTTTAGAGATTCGGGTTTCAGATATAGGGTTTTGGGTCTAGGTTTTAGGAATTTTTTGTATGGTTTTTGGGTTTAGGTTTATGATTTCAGGGTTGGGATTTAGGTTTTAAGGTTTAGGGTTTATTATTTTGACAGTAGGGTATAGGGAGTATGTTTTAAGGTTTAGGGTTCATCTTTTAGGTTTTATAGTTCAGGTATTAGGGTTTCAGATATAGTGTTTTGGGTCCAGGATTTTGGATTTTTTTGTTCGGTATTGGGGATTCAGATTATGATTTCAGGGGTAGGGTTTATGTTTTGAGGTTTAGGGTTTGTAATTTTGAGATTATGTTATGGGTTATATGTTTTTGGGTTCGGGGTTCAGCTTTTAGGTTTAGGTTTTAGAGATTCGGCTTTCGGATATGGGGTTTTGGGTCTAGGTTTTATGATTTTTTTGGTATGGTTTTCAGGTTTAGGTTTACGATTTCAGGGTTGGGATTTCGGTTTTATGGTTTGGGGTTTATTATTTTGAGAGTATGGTATAGTGGGTATTTTTTATGGTTTAGGGTTCATCTTTTAGGTTTTAGAGTTCAGGTATTAGGGTTTCAGATGTAGTGTTTTGGGTCCAGGATTTTGGATTTTTTTGTTCTGTTTTGGGGATTTGGTTTATGATTTCAGGAGTAGGGTTTATGTTTTAAGGTTTAGGGTTTATAATTTTGAGACTAGGGTATGGGGAAGATGTTTTGGGTTTGGGGTTCAGCTTTTAGGTTTTAGCGTTTAGAGATTCGGGTTTCGGATATAGGGTTTTGGGTCTAGGTTTTAGGATTTTTTTGGTATGGTTTTCGAGTTTAGGTTTATGATTTCAAGGTTGGGATTCTGGTTTTAAGGTTTAGGGTTTATTATTTTTAGAGTAGGGTATAGGGAGTATTTTTTAGGGGTTAGGGTTCATCTTTTAGGTTTTAAATTTCAGGTATTAGGGTTTCAGATATAGTGTTTTGGGTCTATTATTTTGGATTTTTTTTTGTTCGGTTTTGGGGATTCGGTTTATGATTTCAGGGGTAGGGTTTATGTTTTAAGGTTTAGGATTTATAATTTTGAGAGTAGGGTATGGGGAAGATGTTTTTGGGTTCGAGGTTCAGCTTTTAGGTTTTAGGGTTTAGATATTTGGGTTTCGGATACAGGGTTTTGGGTCTAGGTTTTATGATTTTTTTGGTATGGTTTTCGGGTTTAGGATTATGATTTCGGGGTTGGGATTTTGGTTTTAAGTTTTAGGGTTTATTATTTTGAGATTAGGGTATAGGGAGTATGTTTTAAGGTTTAGGGTTCATATTTTAGGTTTTAGAGTTCAGGAATTAGGGTTTCAGATATAGTGTTTTGGGTCTAGGATTTTGGATTTGTTTGTTCGGTTTTGGGGATTCGGTTTATGATTTCAGGGGTAGGGTTTATGTTTTAAGGTTTAGGGTTTTGAATTTTGAGAGTAGGGTATGGGGAAGATTTTTTTTGGGTTTGGGGTTCAGCTTTTAGGTTTTAGGTTTTAGAGATTCGGGTTTCAGATACAGGGTTTTGGGTCTAGGTTTTAGGATTTTTTTTGGTATAGTTTTTGGGTTTAGGTTTATGATTTCAGGGTTGGGATTTTGGTTTTAAGGTTTAGGGTTTATTATTTTGAGAGTAGGGTATAGGGAGTATGTTTTAGGGTTTAGGGTTAATCTTTTAGTTTTTAGAGTTCAGTTATTACGGTTTCAGATATAGTGTTTTGGGTCCAGGATTTTGGATTTTTTTGTTTGGTTTTGGGGATTCGGTTTATGATCTCAGGGGTAGGGTTTCTGTTTTAAGGTTTAGGGTTTATAATTTTGATATTAGGGTATGGGGAAGATGTTTTTGGGTTCTGGGTTCAGCTTTTAGGTTTTAGTGTTTAGAGATTCGGGTTTCAGATATAGGGTTTTGGGTCTAGGTTTTAGGAATTTTTTGTATGGTTTTTGGGTTTAGGTTTATGATTTCAGGGTTGGGATTTAGGTTTTAAGGTTTAGGGTTTATTATTTTGACAGTAGGGTATAGGGAGTATGTTTTAAGGTTTAGGGTTCATCTTTTAGGTTTTATAGTTCAGGTATTAGGGTTTCAGATATAGTGTTTTGGGTCCAGGATTTTGGATTTTTTTGTTCGGGTATTGGGGATTCAGATTATGATTTCAGGGGTAGGGTTTATGTTTTGAGGTTTAGGGTTTGTAATTTTGAGATTATGTTATGGGTTATATGTTTTTGGGTTCGGGGTTCAGCTTTTAGGTTTAGGTTTTAGAGATTCGGCTTTCGGATATGGGGTTTTGGGGTCTAGGTTTTATGATTTTTTTGGTATGGTTTTCAGGTTTAGGTTTACGATTTCAGGGTTGGGATTTCGGTTTTATGGTTTGGGGTTTATTATTTTGAGAGTATGGTATAGTGGGTATTTTTTATGGTTTAGGGTTCATCTTTTAGGTTTTAGAGTTCAGGTATTAGGGTTTCAGATGTAGTGTTTTGGGTCCAGGATTTTGGATTTTTTTGTTCTGTTTTGGGGATTTGGTTTATGATTTCAGGAGTAGGGTTTATGTTTTAAGGTTTAGGGTTTATAATTTTGAGACTAGGGTATGGGGAAGATGTTTTGGGTTTGGGGTTCAGCTTTTAGGTTTTAGCGTTTAGAGATTCGGGTTTCGGATATAGGGTTTTGGGTCTAGGTTTTAGGATTTTTTTGGTATGGTTTTCGAGTTTAGGTTTATGATTTCAAGGTTGGGATTCTGGTTTTTAAGGTTTAGGGTTTATTATTTTTAGAGTAGGGTATAGGGAGTATTTTTTAGGGGTTAGGGTTCATCTTTTAGGTTTTAGATTTCAGGTATTAGGGTTTCAGATATAGTGTTTTGGGTCTATTATTTTGGATTTTTTTTGTTCGGTTTTGGGGATTCGGTTTATGATTTCAGGGGTAGGGTTTATGTTTTAAGGTTTAGGATTTATAATTTTGAGAGTAGGGTATGGGGAAGATGTTTTTGGGTTCGAGGTTCAGCTTTTAGGTTTTAGGGTTTAGATATTTGGGTTTCGGATACAGGGTTTTGGGTCTAGGTTTTATGATTTTTTTGGTATGGTTTTCGGGTTTAGGATTATGATTTCGGGGTTGGGATTTTGGTTTTAAGTTTTAGGGTTTATTATTTTGAGATTAGGGTATAGGGAGTATGTTTTAAGGTTTAGGGTTCATATTTTAGGTTTTAGAGTTCAGGAATTAGGGTTTCAGATATAGTGTTTTGGGTCTAGGATTTTGGATTTGTTTGTTCGGTTTTGGGGATTCGGTTTATGATTTCAGGGGTAGGGTTTATGTTTTAAGGTTTAGGGTTTTGAATTTTGAGAGTAGGGTATGGGGAAGATTTTTTTGGGTTTGGGGTTCAGCTTTTAGGTTTTAGGTTTTAGAGATTCGGGTTTCAGATACAGGGTTTTGGGTCTAGGTTTTAGGATTTTTTTGGTATAGTTTTTGGGTTTAGGTTTATGATTTCAGGGTTGGGATTTTGGTTTTAAGGTTTAGGGTTTATTATTTTGAGAGTAGGGTATAGGGAGTATGTTTTAGGGTTTAGGGTTAATCTTTTAGTTTTTAGAGTTCAGTTATTACGGTTTCAGATATAGTGTTTTGGGTCCAGGATTTTGGATTTTTTTGTTTGGTTTTGGGGATTCGGTTTATGATCTCAGGGGTAGGGGTTTCTGTTTTAAGGTTTAGGGTTTATAATTTTGATATTAGGGTATGGGGAAGATGTTTTTGGGTTCTGGGTTCAGCTTTTAGGTTTTAGTGTTTAGAGATTCGGGTTTCAGATATAGGGTTTTTGGGTCTAGGTTTTAGGAATTTTTTGTATGGTTTTTGGGTTTAGGTTTATGATTTCAGGGTTGGGATTTAGGTTTTAAGGTTTAGGGTTTATTATTTTGACAGTAGGGTATAGGGAGTATGTTTTAAGGTTTAGGGTTCATCTTTTAGGTTTTATAGTTCAGGTATTAGGGTTTCAGATATAGTGTTTTGGGTCCAGGATTTTGGATTTTTTTGTTCGGTATTGGGGGATTCAGATTATGATTTCAGGGGTAGGGTTTATGTTTTGAGGTTTAGGGTTTGTAATTTTGAGATTATGTTATGGGTTATATGTTTTTGGGTTCGGGGTTCAGCTTTTAGGTTTAGGTTTTAGAGATTCGGCTTTCGGATATGGGGTTTTGGGTCTAGGTTTTATGATTTTTTTGGTATGGTTTTCAGGTTTAGGTTTACGATTTCAGGGTTGGGATTTCGGTTTTATGGTTTGGGGTTTATTATTTTGAGAGTATGGTATAGTGGGTATTTTTTATGGTTTAGGGTTCATCTTTTAGGTTTTAGAGTTCAGGTATTAGGGTTTCAGATGTAGTGTTTTGGGTCCAGGATTTTGGATTTTTTTGTTCTGTTTTGGGGATTTGGTTTATGATTTCAGGAGTAGGGTTTATGTTTTAAGGTTTAGGGTTTATAATTTTGAGACTAGGGTATGGGGGAAGATGTTTTGGGTTTGGGGTTCAGCTTTTAGGTTTTAGCGTTTAGAGATTCGGGTTTCGGATATAGGGTTTTGGGTCTAGGTTTTAGGATTTTTTTGGTATGGTTTTCGAGTTTTAGGTTTATGATTTCAAGGTTGGGATTCTGGTTTTAAGGTTTAGGGTTTATTATTTTTAGAGTAGGGTATAGGGAGTATTTTTTAGGGGTTTAGGGTTCATCTTTTAGGTTTTAAATTTCAGGTATTAGGGTTTCAGATATAGTGTTTTGGGTCTATTATTTTGGATTTTTTTTGTTCGGTTTTGGGGATTCGGTTTATGATTTCAGGGGTAGGGTTTATGTTTTAAGGTTTAGGATTTATAATTTTGAGAGTAGGGTATGGGGAAGATGTTTTTGGGTTCGAGGTTCAGCTTTTAGGTTTTAGGGTTTAGATATTTGGGTTTCGGATACAGGGTTTTGGGTCTAGGTTTTATGATTTTTTTGGTATGGTTTTCGGGTTTAGGATTATGATTTCGGGGTTGGGATTTTGGTTTTAAGTTTTAGGGTTTATTATTTTGAGATTAGGGTATAGGGAGTATGTTTTAAGGTTTAGGGTTCATATTTTAGGTTTTAGAGTTCAGGAATTAGGGTTTCAGATATAGTGTTTTGGGTCTAGGATTTTGGATTTGTTTGTTCGGTTTTGGGGATTCGGTTTATGATTTCAGGGGTAGGGTTTATGTTTTAAGGTTTAGGGTTTTGAATTTTGAGAGTAGGGTATGGGGAAGATTTTTTTGGGTTTGGGGTTCAGCTTTTAGGTTTTAGGTTTTAGAGATTCGGGTTTCAGATACAGGGTTTTGGGTCTAGGTTTTAGGATTTTTTTGGTATAGTTTTTTGGGTTTAGGTTTATGATTTCAGGGTTGGGATTTTGGTTTTAAGGTTTAGGGTTTATTATTTTGAGAGTAGGGTTATAGGGAGTATGTTTTAGGGTTTAGGGTTAATCTTTTAGTTTTTAGAGTTCAGTTATTACGGTTTCAGATATAGTGTTTTGGGTCCAGGATTTTGGATTTTTTTGTTTGGTTTTGGGGATTCGGTTTATGATCTCAGGGGTAGGGTTTCTGTTTTAAGGTTTAGGGTTTATAATTTTGATATTAGGGTATGGGGAAGATGTTTTTGGGTTCTGGGTTCAGCTTTTAGGTTTTAGTGTTTAGAGATTCGGGTTTCAGATATAGGGTTTTGGGTCTAGGTTTTAGGAATTTTTTGTATGGTTTTTGGGTTTAGGTTTATGATTTCAGGGTTGGGATTTAGGTTTTAAGGTTTAGGGTTTATTATTTTGACAGTAGGGTATAGGGAGTATGTTTTAAGGTTTAGGGTTCATCTTTTAGGTTTTATAGTTCAGGTATTAGGGTTTCAGATATAGTGTTTTGGGTCCAGGATTTTGGATTTTTTTGTTCGGTATTGGGGATTCAGATTATGATTTCAGGGGTAAGGGTTTATGTTTTGAGGTTTAGGGTTTGTAATTTTGAGATTATGTTATGGGTTATATGTTTTTGGGTTCGGGGGTTCAGCTTTTAGGTTTAGGTTTTAGAGATTCGGCTTTCGGATATGGGGTTTTGGGTCTAGGTTTTATGATTTTTTTGGTATGGTTTTCAGGTTTAGGTTTACGATTTCAGGGTTGGGATTTCGGTTTTATGGTTTGGGGTTTATTATTTTGAGAGTATGGTATAGTGGGTATTTTTTATGGTTTAGGGTTCATCTTTTAGGTTTTAGAGTTCAGGTATTAGGGTTTCAGATGTAGTGTTTTGGGTCCAGGATTTTGGATTTTTTTGTTCTGTTTTGGGGATTTGGTTTATGATTTCAGGAGTAGGGTTTATGTTTTAAAGGTTTAGGGTTTATAATTTTGAGACTAGGGTATGGGGAAGATGTTTTGGGTTTGGGGTTCAGCTTTTAGGTTTTAGCGTTTAGAGATTCGGGTTTCGGATATAGGGTTTTTGGGTCTAGGTTTTAGGATTTTTTTGGTATGGTTTTCGAGTTTAGGTTTATGATTTCAAGGTTGGGATTCTGGTTTTAAGGTTTAGGGTTTATTATTTTTAGAGTAGGGTATAGGGAGTATTTTTTAGGGGTTAGGGTTCATCTTTTAGGTTTTAAATTTCAGGTATTAGGGTTTCAGATATAGTGTTTTGGGTCTATTATTTTGGATTTTTTTTTGTTCGGTTTTGGGGATTCGGTTTATGATTTCAGGGGTAGGGTTTATGTTTTAAGGTTTAGGATTTATAATTTTGAGAGTAGGGTATGGGGAAGATGTTTTTGGGTTCGAGGTTCAGCTTTTAGGTTTTAGGGTTTAGATATTTGGGTTTCGGATACAGGGTTTTGGGTCTAGGTTTTATGATTTTTTTGGTATGGTTTTCGGGTGTTAGGATTATGATTTCGGGGTTGGGATTTTGGTTTTAAGTTTTAGGGTTTTATTATTTTGAGATTAGGGTATAGGGAGTATGTTTTAAGGTTTAGGGTTCATATTTTAGGTTTTTAGAGTTCAGGAATTAGGGTTTCAG
>CAUJRU010003313.1:0-21687 GCA_963277665.1 Viscum album | reverse complement strand
TGGGTTCGAGGTTCAGCTTTTAGGTTTTAGGGTTTAGATATTTGGGTTTCGGATACAGGGTTTTGGGTCTAGGTTTTATGATTTTTTTGGTATGGTTTTCGGGTTTAGGATTATGATTTCGGGGTTGGGATTTTGGTTTTAAGTTTTAGGGTTTATTATTTTGAGATTAGGGTATAGGGAGTATGTTTTAAGGTTTAGGGTTCATATTTTAGGTTTTAGAGTTCAGGAATTAGGGTTTCAGATATAGTGTTTTGGGTCTAGGATTTTGGATTTGTTTGTTCGGTTTTGGGGATTCGGTTTATGATTTCAGGGGTAGGGTTTATGTTTTAAGGTTTAGGGTTTTGAATTTTGAGAGTAGGGTATGGGGAAGATTTTTTTGGGTTTGGGGTTCAGCTTTTAGGTTTTAGGTTTTAGAGATTCGGGTTTCAGATACAGGGTTTTGGGTCTAGGTTTTAGGATTTTTTTGGTATAGTTTTTGGGTTTAGGTTTATGATTTCAGGGTTGGGATTTTGGTTTTAAGGTTTAGGGTTTATTATTTTGAGAGTAGGGTATAGGGAGTATGTTTTAGGGTTTAGGGTTAATCTTTTAGTTTTTAGAGTTCAGTTATTACGGTTTCAGATATAGTGTTTTGGGTCCAGGATTTTGGATTTTTTTGTTTGGTTTTGGGGATTCGGTTTATGATTTCAGGGGTAGGGTTTGTGTTTTAAGGTTTAGGGTTTATAATTTTGATATTAGGGTATGGGGAAGATGTTTTTGGGTTCTGGGTTCAGCTTTTAGGTTTTAGTGTTTAGAGATTCGGGTTTCAGATATAGGGTTTTGGGTCTAGGTTTTAGGAATTTTTTGTATGGTTTTTGGGTTTAGGTTTATGATTTCAGGGTTGGGATTTAGGTTTTAAGGTTTAGGGTTTATTATTTTGACAGTAGGGTATAGGGAGTATGTTTTAAGGTTTAGGGTTTCATCTTTTAGGTTTTATAGTTCAGGTATTAGGGTTTCAGATATAGTGTTTTGGGTCCAGGATTTTGGATTTTTTTGTTCGGTATTGGGGATTCAGATTATGATTTCAGGGGTAGGGTTTATGTTTTGAGGTTTAGGGTTGTAATTTTGAGATTATGTTATGGGTTATATGTTTTTGGGTTCGGGGTTCAGCTTTTAGGTTTAGGTTTAGAGATTCGGCTTTCGGATATGGGGTTTTGGGTCTAGGTTTTATGATTTTTTTGGTATGGTTTTCAGGTTTAGGTTTACGATTTCAGGGTTGGGATTTCGGTTTTATGGTTTGGGGTTTATTATTTTGAGAGTATGGTATAGTGGGTATTTTTTATGGTTTAGGGTTCATCTTTTAGGTTTTAGAGTTCAGGTATTAGGGTTTCAGATGTAGTGTTTTGGGTCCAGGATTTTGGATTTTTTTGTTCTGTTTTGGGGATTTGGTTATGATTTCAGGAGTAGGGTTTATGTTTTAAGGTTTAGGGTTTATAATTTTGAGACTAGGGTATGGGGAAGATGTTTTGGGTTTGGGGTTCAGCTTTTAGGTTTTAGCGTTTAGAGATTCGGGTTTCGGATATAGGGTTTTGGGTCTAGGTTTTAGGATTTTTTTGGTATGGTTTTCGAGTTTAGGTTTATGATTTCAAGGTTGGGATTCTGGTTTTAAGGTTTAGGGTTTATTATTTTTAGAGTAGGGTATAGGGAGTATTTTTTAGGGGTTAGGGTTCATCTTTTAGGTTTTAAATTTCAGGTATTAGGGTTTCAGATATAGTGTTTTGGGTCTATTATTTTGGATTTTTTTTGTTCGGTTTTGGGGATTCGGTTTATGATTTCAGGGGTAGGGTTTATGTTTTAAGGTTTAGGATTTATAATTTTGAGAGTAGGGTATGGGGAAGATGTTTTTGGGTTCGAGGTTCAGCTTTTAGGTTTTAGGGTTTAGATATTTGGGTTTCGGATACAGGGTTTTGGGTCTAGGTTTTATGATTTTTTTGGTATGGTTTTCGGGTTTAGGATTATGATTTCGGGGTTGGGATTTTGGTTTTAAGTTTTAGGGTTTATTATTTTGAGATTAGGGTATAGGGAGTATGTTTTAAGGTTTAGGGTTCATATTTTAGGTTTTAGAGTTCAGGAATTAGGGTTTCAGATATAGTGTTTTGGGTCTAGGATTTTGGATTTGTTTGTTCGGTTTTGGGGATTCGGTTTATGATTTCAGGGGTAGGGTTTATGTTTTAAGGTTTAGGGTTTTGAATTTTGAGAGTAGGGTATGGGGAAGATTTTTTTGGGTTTGGGGTTCAGCTTTTAGGTTTTAGGTTTTAGAGATTCGGGTTTCAGATACAGGGTTTTGGGTCTAGGTTTTAGGATTTTTTTGGTATAGTTTTTGGGTTTAGGTTTATGATTTCAGGGTTGGGATTTTGGTTTTAAGGTTTAGGGTTTATTATTTTGAGAGTAGGGTATAGGGAGTATGTTTTAGGGTTTAGGGTTAATCTTTTAGTTTTTAGAGTTCAGTTATTACGGTTTCAGATATAGTGTTTTGGGTCCAGGATTTTGGATTTTTTTGTTTGGTTTTGGGGATTCGGTTTATGATTTCAGGGGTAGGGTTTGTGTTTTAAGGTTTAGGGTTTATAATTTTGATATTAGGGTATGGGGAAGATGTTTTTGGGTTCTGGGTTCAGCTTTTAGGTTTTAGTGTTTAGAGATTCGGGTTTCAGATATAGGGTTTTGGGTCTAGGTTTTAGGAATTTTTTGTATGGTTTTTGGGTTTAGGTTTATGATTTCAGGGTTGGGATTTAGGTTTTAAGGTTTAGGGTTTATTATTTTGACAGTAGGGTATAGGGAGTATGTTTTAAGGTTTAGGGTTCATCTTTTAGGTTTTATAGTTCAGGTATTAGGGTTTCAGATATAGTGTTTTGGGTCCAGGATTTTGGATTTTTTTGTTCGGTATTGGGGATTCAGATTATGATTTCAGGGGTAGGGTTTATGTTTTGAGGTTTAGGGTTTGTAATTTTGAGATTATGTTATGGGTTATATGTTTTTGGGTTCGGGGTTCAGCTTTTAGGTTTAGGTTTTAGAGATTCGGCTTTCGGATATGGGGTTTTGGGTCTAGGTTTTATGATTTTTTTGGTATGGTTTTCAGGTTTAGGTTTACGATTTCAGGGTTGGGATTTCGGTTTTATGGTTTGGGGTTTATTATTTTGAGAGTATGGTATAGTGGGTATTTTTTATGGTTTAGGGTTCATCTTTTAGGTTTTAGAGTTCAGGTATTAGGGTTTCAGATGTAGTGTTTTGGGTCCAGGATTTTGGATTTTTTTGTTCTGTTTTGGGGATTTGGTTTATGATTTCAGGAGTAGGGTTTATGTTTTAAGGTTTAGGGTTTATAATTTTGAGACTAGGGTATGGGGAAGATGTTTTGGGTTTGGGGTTCAGCTTTTAGGTTTTAGCGTTTAGAGATTCGGGTTTCGGATATAGGGTTTTGGGTCTAGGTTTTAGGATTTTTTTGGTATGGTTTTCGAGTTTAGGTTTATGATTTCAAGGTTGGGATTCTGGTTTTAAGGTTTAGGGTTTATTATTTTTAGAGTAGGGTATAGGGAGTATTTTTTAGGGGTTAGGGTTCATCTTTTAGGTTTTAAATTTCAGGTATTAGGGTTTCAGATATAGTGTTTTGGGTCTATTATTTTGGATTTTTTTTGTTCGGTTTTGGGGATTCGGTTTATGATTTCAGGGGTAGGGTTTATGTTTTAAGGTTTAGGATTTATAATTTTGAGAGTAGGGTATGGGGAAGATGTTTTTGGGTTCGAGGTTCAGCTTTTAGGTTTTAGGGTTTAGATATTTGGGTTTCGGATACAGGGTTTTGGGTCTAGGTTTTATGATTTTTTTGGTATGGTTTTCGGGTTTAGGATTATGATTTCGGGGTTGGGATTTTGGTTTTAAGTTTTAGGGTTTATTATTTTGAGATTAGGGTATAGGGAGTATGTTTTAAGGTTTAGGGTTCATATTTTAGGTTTTAGAGTTCAGGAATTAGGGTTTCAGATATAGTGTTTTGGGTCTAGGATTTTGGATTTGTTTGTTCGGTTTTGGGGATTCGGTTTATGATTTCAGGGGTAGGGTTTATGTTTTAAGGTTTAGGGTTTTGAATTTTGAGAGTAGGGTATGGGGAAGATTTTTTTGGGTTTGGGGTTCAGCTTTTAGGTTTTAGGTTTTAGAGATTCGGGTTTCAGATACAGGGTTTTGGGTCTAGGTTTTAGGATTTTTTTGGTATAGTTTTTGGGTTTAGGTTTATGATTTCAGGGTTGGGATTTTGGTTTTAAGGTTTAGGGTTTATTATTTTGAGAGTAGGGTATAGGGAGTATGTTTTAGGGTTTAGGGTTAATCTTTTAGTTTTTAGAGTTCAGTTATTACGGTTTCAGATATAGTGTTTTGGGTCCAGGATTTTGGATTTTTTTGTTTGGTTTTGGGGATTCGGTTTATGATTTCAGGGGTAGGGTTTGTGTTTTAAGGTTTAGGGTTTATAATTTTGATATTAGGGTATGGGGAAGATGTTTTTGGGTTCTGGGTTCAGCTTTTAGGTTTTAGTGTTTAGAGATTCGGGTTTCAGATATAGGGTTTTGGGTCTAGGTTTTAGGAATTTTTTGTATGGTTTTTGGGTTTAGGTTTATGATTTCAGGGTTGGGATTTAGGTTTTAAGGTTTAGGGTTTATTATTTTGACAGTAGGGTATAGGGAGTATGTTTTAAGGTTTAGGGTTCATCTTTTAGGTTTTATAGTTCAGGTATTAGGGTTTCAGATATAGTGTTTTGGGTCCAGGATTTTGGATTTTTTTGTTCGGTATTGGGGATTCAGATTATGATTTCAGGGGTAGGGTTTATGTTTTGAGGTTTAGGGTTTGTAATTTTGAGATTATGTTATGGGTTATATGTTTTTGGGTTCGGGGTTCAGCTTTTAGGTTTAGGTTTTAGAGATTCGGCTTTCGGATATGGGGTTTTGGGTCTAGGTTTTATGATTTTTTTGGTATGGTTTTCAGGTTTAGGTTTACGATTTCAGGGTTGGGATTTCGGTTTTATGGTTTGGGGTTTATTATTTTGAGAGTATGGTATAGTGGGTATTTTTTATGGTTTAGGGTTCATCTTTTAGGTTTTAGAGTTCAGGTATTAGGGTTTCAGATGTAGTGTTTTGGGTCCAGGATTTTGGATTTTTTTGTTCTGTTTTGGGGATTTGGTTTATGATTTCAGGAGTAGGGTTTATGTTTTAAGGTTTAGGGTTTATAATTTTGAGACTAGGGTATGGGGAAGATGTTTTGGGTTTGGGGTTCAGCTTTTAGGTTTTAGCGTTTAGAGATTCGGGTTTCGGATATAGGGTTTTGGGTCTAGGTTTTAGGATTTTTTTGGTATGGTTTTCGAGTTTAGGTTTATGATTTCAAGGTTGGGATTCTGGTTTTAAGGTTTAGGGTTTATTATTTTTAGAGTAGGGTATAGGGAGTATTTTTTAGGGGTTAGGGTTCATCTTTTAGGTTTTAAATTTCAGGTATTAGGGTTTCAGATATAGTGTTTTGGGTCTATTATTTTGGATTTTTTTTGTTCGGTTTTGGGGATTCGGTTTATGATTTCAGGGGTAGGGTTTATGTTTTAAGGTTTAGGATTTATAATTTTGAGAGTAGGGTATGGGGAAGATGTTTTTGGGTTCGAGGTTCAGCTTTTAGGTTTTAGGGTTTAGATATTTGGGTTTCGGATACAGGGTTTTGGGTCTAGGTTTTATGATTTTTTTGGTATGGTTTTCGGGTTTAGGATTATGATTTCGGGGTTGGGATTTTGGTTTTAAGTTTTAGGGTTTATTATTTTGAGATTAGGGTATAGGGAGTATGTTTTAAGGTTTAGGGTTCATATTTTAGGTTTTAGAGTTCAGGAATTAGGGTTTCAGATATAGTGTTTTGGGTCTAGGATTTTGGATTTGTTTGTTCGGTTTTGGGGATTCGGTTTATGATTTCAGGGGTAGGGTTTATGTTTTAAGGTTTAGGGTTTTGAATTTTGAGAGTAGGGTATGGGGAAGATTTTTTTGGGTTTGGGGTTCAGCTTTTAGGTTTTAGGTTTTAGAGATTCGGGTTTCAGATACAGGGTTTTGGGTCTAGGTTTTAGGATTTTTTTGGTATAGTTTTTGGGTTTAGGTTTATGATTTCAGGGTTGGGATTTTGGTTTTAAGGTTTAGGGTTTATTATTTTGAGAGTAGGGTATAGGGAGTATGTTTTAGGGTTTAGGGTTAATCTTTTAGTTTTTAGAGTTCAGTTATTACGGTTTCAGATATAGTGTTTTGGGTCCAGGATTTTGGATTTTTTTGTTTGGTTTTGGGGATTCGGTTTATGATCTCAGGGGTAGGGTTTCTGTTTTAAGGTTTAGGGTTTATAATTTTGATATTAGGGTATGGGGAAGATGTTTTTGGGTTCTGGGTTCAGCTTTTAGGTTTTAGTGTTTAGAGATTCGGGTTTCAGATATAGGGTTTTGGGTCTAGGTTTTAGGAATTTTTTGTATGGTTTTTGGGTTTAGGTTTATGATTTCAGGGTTGGGATTTAGGTTTTAAGGTTTAGGGTTTATTATTTTGACAGTAGGGTATAGGGAGTATGTTTTAAGGTTTAGGGTTCATCTTTTAGGTTTTATAGTTCAGGTATTAGGGTTTCAGATATAGTGTTTTGGGTCCAGGATTTTGGATTTTTTTGTTCGGTATTGGGGATTCAGATTATGATTTCAGGGGTAGGGTTTATGTTTTGAGGTTTAGGGTTTGTAATTTTGAGATTATGTTATGGGTTATATGTTTTTGGGTTCGGGGTTCAGCTTTTAGGTTTAGGTTTTAGAGATTCGGCTTTCGGATATGGGGTTTTGGGTCTAGGTTTTATGATTTTTTTGGTATGGTTTTCAGGTTTAGGTTTACGATTTCAGGGTTGGGATTTCGGTTTTATGGTTTGGGGTTTATTATTTTGAGAGTATGGTATAGTGGGTATTTTTTATGGTTTAGGGTTCATCTTTTAGGTTTTAGAGTTCAGGTATTAGGGTTTCAGATGTAGTGTTTTGGGTCCAGGATTTTGGATTTTTTTGTTCTGTTTTGGGGATTTGGTTTATGATTTCAGGAGTAGGGTTTATGTTTTAAGGTTTAGGGTTTATAATTTTGAGACTAGGGTATGGGGAAGATGTTTTGGGTTTGGGGTTCAGCTTTTAGGTTTTAGCGTTTAGAGATTCGGGTTTCGGATATAGGGTTTTGGGTCTAGGTTTTAGGATTTTTTTGGTATGGTTTTCGAGTTTAGGTTTATGATTTCAAGGTTGGGATTCTGGTTTTAAGGTTTAGGGTTTATTATTTTTAGAGTAGGGTATAGGGAGTATTTTTTAGGGGTTAGGGTTCATCTTTTAGGTTTTAAATTTCAGGTATTAGGGTTTCAGATATAGTGTTTTGGGTCTATTATTTTGGATTTTTTTTGTTCGGTTTTGGGGATTCGGTTTATGATTTCAGGGGTAGGGTTTATGTTTTAAGGTTTAGGATTTATAATTTTGAGAGTAGGGTATGGGGAAGATGTTTTTGGGTTCGAGGTTCAGCTTTTAGGTTTTAGGGTTTAGATATTTGGGTTTCGGATACAGGGTTTTGGGTCTAGGTTTTATGATTTTTTTGGTATGGTTTTCGGGTTTAGGATTATGATTTCGGGGTTGGGATTTTGGTTTTAAGTTTTAGGGTTTATTATTTTGAGATTAGGGTATAGGGAGTATGTTTTAAGGTTTAGGGTTCATATTTTAGGTTTTAGAGTTCAGGAATTAGGGTTTCAGATATAGTGTTTTGGGTCTAGGATTTTGGATTTGTTTGTTCGGTTTTGGGGATTCGGTTTATGATTTCAGGGGTAGGGTTTATGTTTTAAGGTTTAGGGTTTTGAATTTTGAGAGTAGGGTATGGGGAAGATTTTTTTGGGTTTGGGGTTCAGCTTTTAGGTTTTAGGTTTTAGAGATTCGGGTTTCAGATACAGGGTTTTGGGTCTAGGTTTTAGGATTTTTTTGGTATAGTTTTTGGGTTTAGGTTTATGATTTCAGGGTTGGGATTTTGGTTTTAAGGTTTAGGGTTTATTATTTTGAGAGTAGGGTATAGGGAGTATGTTTTAGGGTTTAGGGTTAATCTTTTAGTTTTTAGAGTTCAGTTATTACGGTTTCAGATATAGTGTTTTGGGTCCAGGATTTTGGATTTTTTTGTTTGGTTTTGGGGATTCGGTTTATGATTTCAGGGGTAGGGTTTGTGTTTTAAGGTTTAGGGTTTATAATTTTGATATTAGGGTATGGGGAAGATGTTTTTGGGTTCTGGGTTCAGCTTTTAGGTTTTAGTGTTTAGAGATTCGGGTTTCAGATATAGGGTTTTGGGTCTAGGTTTTAGGAATTTTTTGTATGGTTTTTGGGTTTAGGTTTATGATTTCAGGGTTGGGATTTAGGTTTTAAGGTTTAGGGTTTATTATTTTGACAGTAGGGTATAGGGAGTATGTTTTAAGGTTTAGGGTTCATCTTTTAGGTTTTATAGTTCAGGTATTAGGGTTTCAGATATAGTGTTTTGGGTCCAGGATTTTGGATTTTTTTGTTCGGTATTGGGGATTCAGATTATGATTTCAGGGGTAGGGTTTATGTTTTGAGGTTTAGGGTTTGTAATTTTGAGATTATGTTATGGGTTATATGTTTTTGGGTTCGGGGTTCAGCTTTTAGGTTTAGGTTTTAGAGATTCGGCTTTCGGATATGGGGTTTTGGGTCTAGGTTTTATGATTTTTTTGGTATGGTTTTCAGGTTTAGGTTTACGATTTCAGGGTTGGGATTTCGGTTTTATGGTTTGGGGTTTATTATTTTGAGAGTATGGTATAGTGGGTATTTTTTATGGTTTAGGGTTCATCTTTTAGGTTTTAGAGTTCAGGTATTAGGGTTTCAGATGTAGTGTTTTGGGTCCAGGATTTTGGATTTTTTTGTTCTGTTTTGGGGATTTGGTTTATGATTTCAGGAGTAGGGTTTATGTTTTAAGGTTTAGGGTTTATAATTTTGAGACTAGGGTATGGGGAAGATGTTTTGGGTTTGGGGTTCAGCTTTTAGGTTTTAGCGTTTAGAGATTCGGGTTTCGGATATAGGGTTTTGGGTCTAGGTTTTAGGATTTTTTTGGTATGGTTTTCGAGTTTAGGTTTATGATTTCAAGGTTGGGATTCTGGTTTTAAGGTTTAGGGTTTATTATTTTTAGAGTAGGGTATAGGGAGTATTTTTTAGGGGTTAGGGTTCATCTTTTAGGTTTTAAATTTCAGGTATTAGGGTTTCAGATATAGTGTTTTGGGTCTATTATTTTGGATTTTTTTTGTTCGGTTTTGGGGATTCGGTTTATGATTTCAGGGGTAGGGTTTATGTTTTAAGGTTTAGGATTTATAATTTTGAGAGTAGGGTATGGGGAAGATGTTTTTGGGTTCGAGGTTCAGCTTTTAGGTTTTAGGGTTTAGATATTTGGGTTTCGGATACAGGGTTTTGGGTCTAGGTTTTATGATTTTTTTGGTATGGTTTTCGGGTTTAGGATTATGATTTCGGGGTTGGGATTTTGGTTTTAAGTTTTAGGGTTTATTATTTTGAGATTAGGGTATAGGGAGTATGTTTTAAGGTTTAGGGTTCATATTTTAGGTTTTAGAGTTCAGGAATTAGGGTTTCAGATATAGTGTTTTGGGTCTAGGATTTTGGATTTGTTTGTTCGGTTTTGGGGATTCGGTTTATGATTTCAGGGGTAGGGTTTATGTTTTAAGGTTTAGGGTTTTGAATTTTGAGAGTAGGGTATGGGGAAGATTTTTTTGGGTTTGGGGTTCAGCTTTTAGGTTTTAGGTTTTAGAGATTCGGGTTTCAGATACAGGGTTTTGGGTCTAGGTTTTAGGATTTTTTTGGTATAGTTTTTGGGTTTAGGTTTATGATTTCAGGGTTGGGATTTTGGTTTTAAGGTTTAGGGTTTATTATTTTGAGAGTAGGGTATAGGGAGTATGTTTTAGGGTTTAGGGTTAATCTTTTAGTTTTTAGAGTTCAGTTATTACGGTTTCAGATATAGTGTTTTGGGTCCAGGATTTTGGATTTTTTTGTTTGGTTTTGGGGATTCGGTTTATGATCTCAGGGGTAGGGTTTCTGTTTTAAGGTTTAGGGTTTATAATTTTGATATTAGGGTATGGGGAAGATGTTTTTGGGTTCTGGGTTCAGCTTTTAGGTTTTAGTGTTTAGAGATTCGGGTTTCAGATATAGGGTTTTGGGTCTAGGTTTTAGGAATTTTTTGTATGGTTTTTGGGTTTAGGTTTATGATTTCAGGGTTGGGATTTAGGTTTTAAGGTTTAGGGTTTATTATTTTGACAGTAGGGTATAGGGAGTATGTTTTAAGGTTTAGGGTTCATCTTTTAGGTTTTATAGTTCAGGTATTAGGGTTTCAGATATAGTGTTTTGGGTCCAGGATTTTGGATTTTTTTGTTCGGTATTGGGGATTCAGATTATGATTTCAGGGGTAGGGTTTATGTTTTGAGGTTTAGGGTTTGTAATTTTGAGATTATGTTATGGGTTATATGTTTTTGGGTTCGGGGTTCAGCTTTTAGGTTTAGGTTTTAGAGATTCGGCTTTCGGATATGGGGTTTTGGGTCTAGGTTTTATGATTTTTTTGGTATGGTTTTCAGGTTTAGGTTTACGATTTCAGGGTTGGGATTTCGGTTTTATGGTTTGGGGTTTATTATTTTGAGAGTATGGTATAGTGGGTATTTTTTATGGTTTAGGGTTCATCTTTTAGGTTTTAGAGTTCAGGTATTAGGGTTTCAGATGTAGTGTTTTGGGTCCAGGATTTTGGATTTTTTTGTTCTGTTTTGGGGATTTGGTTTATGATTTCAGGAGTAGGGTTTATGTTTTAAGGTTTAGGGTTTATAATTTTGAGACTAGGGTATGGGGAAGATGTTTTGGGTTTGGGGTTCAGCTTTTAGGTTTTAGCGTTTAGAGATTCGGGTTTCGGATATAGGGTTTTGGGTCTAGGTTTTAGGATTTTTTTGGTATGGTTTTCGAGTTTAGGTTTATGATTTCAAGGTTGGGATTCTGGTTTTAAGGTTTAGGGTTTATTATTTTTAGAGTAGGGTATAGGGAGTATTTTTTAGGGGTTAGGGTTCATCTTTTAGGTTTTAGATTTCAGGTATTAGGGTTTCAGATATAGTGTTTTGGGTCTATTATTTTGGATTTTTTTTGTTCGGTTTTGGGGATTCGGTTTATGATTTCAGGGGTAGGGTTTATGTTTTAAGGTTTAGGATTTATAATTTTGAGAGTAGGGTATGGGGAAGATGTTTTTGGGTTCGAGGTTCAGCTTTTAGGTTTTAGGGTTTAGATATTTGGGTTTCGGATACAGGGTTTTGGGTCTAGGTTTTATGATTTTTTTGGTATGGTTTTCGGGTTTAGGATTATGATTTCGGGGTTGGGATTTTGGTTTTAAGTTTTAGGGTTTATTATTTTGAGATTAGGGTATAGGGAGTATGTTTTAAGGTTTAGGGTTCATATTTTAGGTTTTAGAGTTCAGGAATTAGGGTTTCAGATATAGTGTTTTGGGTCTAGGATTTTGGATTTGTTTGTTCGGTTTTGGGGATTCGGTTTATGATTTCAGGGGTAGGGTTTATGTTTTAAGGTTTAGGGTTTTGAATTTTGAGAGTAGGGTATGGGGAAGATTTTTTTGGGTTTGGGGTTCAGCTTTTAGGTTTTAGGTTTTAGAGATTCGGGTTTCAGATACAGGGTTTTGGGTCTAGGTTTTAGGATTTTTTTGGTATAGTTTTTGGGTTTAGGTTTATGATTTCAGGGTTGGGATTTTGGTTTTAAGGTTTAGGGTTTATTATTTTGAGAGTAGGGTATAGGGAGTATGTTTTAGGGTTTAGGGTTAATCTTTTAGTTTTTAGAGTTCAGTTATTACGGTTTCAGATATAGTGTTTTGGGTCCAGGATTTTGGATTTTTTTGTTTGGTTTTGGGGATTCGGTTTATGATCTCAGGGGTAGGGTTTCTGTTTTAAGGTTTAGGGTTTATAATTTTGATATTAGGGTATGGGGAAGATGTTTTTGGGTTCTGGGTTCAGCTTTTAGGTTTTAGTGTTTAGAGATTCGGGTTTCAGATATAGGGTTTTGGGTCTAGGTTTTAGGAATTTTTTGTATGGTTTTTGGGTTTAGGTTTATGATTTCAGGGTTGGGATTTAGGTTTTAAGGTTTAGGGTTTATTATTTTGACAGTAGGGTATAGGGAGTATGTTTTAAGGTTTAGGGTTCATCTTTTAGGTTTTATAGTTCAGGTATTAGGGTTTCAGATATAGTGTTTTGGGTCCAGGATTTTGGATTTTTTTGTTCGGTATTGGGGATTCAGATTATGATTTCAGGGGTAGGGTTTATGTTTTGAGGTTTAGGGTTTGTAATTTTGAGATTATGTTATGGGTTATATGTTTTTGGGTTCGGGGTTCAGCTTTTAGGTTTAGGTTTTAGAGATTCGGCTTTCGGATATGGGGTTTTGGGTCTAGGTTTTATGATTTTTTTGGTATGGTTTTCAGGTTTAGGTTTACGATTTCAGGGTTGGGATTTCGGTTTTATGGTTTGGGGTTTATTATTTTGAGAGTATGGTATAGTGGGTATTTTTTATGGTTTAGGGTTCATCTTTTAGGTTTTAGAGTTCAGGTATTAGGGTTTCAGATGTAGTGTTTTGGGTCCAGGATTTTGGATTTTTTTGTTCTGTTTTGGGGATTTGGTTTATGATTTCAGGAGTAGGGTTTATGTTTTAAGGTTTAGGGTTTATAATTTTGAGACTAGGGTATGGGGAAGATGTTTTGGGTTTGGGGTTCAGCTTTTAGGTTTTAGCGTTTAGAGATTCGGGTTTCGGATATAGGGTTTTGGGTCTAGGTTTTAGGATTTTTTTGGTATGGTTTTCGAGTTTAGGTTTATGATTTCAAGGTTGGGATTCTGGTTTTAAGGTTTAGGGTTTATTATTTTTAGAGTAGGGTATAGGGAGTATTTTTTAGGGGTTAGGGTTCATCTTTTAGGTTTTAAATTTCAGGTATTAGGGTTTCAGATATAGTGTTTTGGGTCTATTATTTTGGATTTTTTTTGTTCGGTTTTGGGGATTCGGTTTATGATTTCAGGGGTAGGGTTTATGTTTTAAGGTTTAGGATTTATAATTTTGAGAGTAGGGTATGGGGAAGATGTTTTTGGGTTCGAGGTTCAGCTTTTAGGTTTTAGGGTTTAGATATTTGGGTTTCGGATACAGGGTTTTGGGTCTAGGTTTTATGATTTTTTTGGTATGGTTTTCGGGTTTAGGATTATGATTTCGGGGTTGGGATTTTGGTTTTAAGTTTTAGGGTTTATTATTTTGAGATTAGGGTATAGGGAGTATGTTTTAAGGTTTAGGGTTCATATTTTAGGTTTTAGAGTTCAGGAATTAGGGTTTCAGATATAGTGTTTTGGGTCTAGGATTTTGGATTTGTTTGTTCGGTTTTGGGGATTCGGTTTATGATTTCAGGGGTAGGGTTTATGTTTTAAGGTTTAGGGTTTTGAATTTTGAGAGTAGGGTATGGGGAAGATTTTTTTGGGTTTGGGGTTCAGCTTTTAGGTTTTAGGTTTTAGAGATTCGGGTTTCAGATACAGGGTTTTGGGTCTAGGTTTTAGGATTTTTTTGGTATAGTTTTTGGGTTTAGGTTTATGATTTCAGGGTTGGGATTTTGGTTTTAAGGTTTAGGGTTTATTATTTTGAGAGTAGGGTATAGGGAGTATGTTTTAGGGTTTAGGGTTAATCTTTTAGTTTTTAGAGTTCAGTTATTACGGTTTCAGATATAGTGTTTTGGGTCCAGGATTTTGGATTTTTTTGTTTGGTTTTGGGGATTCGGTTTATGATCTCAGGGGTAGGGTTTCTGTTTTAAGGTTTAGGGTTTATAATTTTGATATTAGGGTATGGGGAAGATGTTTTTGGGTTCTGGGTTCAGCTTTTAGGTTTTAGTGTTTAGAGATTCGGGTTTCAGATATAGGGTTTTGGGTCTAGGTTTTAGGAATTTTTTGTATGGTTTTTGGGTTTAGGTTTATGATTTCAGGGTTGGGATTTAGGTTTTAAGGTTTAGGGTTTATTATTTTGACAGTAGGGTATAGGGAGTATGTTTTAAGGTTTAGGGTTCATCTTTTAGGTTTTATAGTTCAGGTATTAGGGTTTCAGATATAGTGTTTTGGGTCTAGGATTTTGGATTTGTTTGTTCGGTTTTGGGGATTCGGTTTATGATTTCAGGGGTAGGGTTTATGTTTTAAGGTTTAGGGTTTTGAATTTTGAGAGTAGGGTATGGGGAAGATTTTTTTGGGTTTGGGGTTCAGCTTTTAGGTTTTAGGTTTTAGAGATTCGGGTTTCAGATACAGGGTTTTGGGTCTAGGTTTTAGGATTTTTTTGGTATAGTTTTTGGGTTTAGGTTTATGATTTCAGGGTTGGGATTTTGGTTTTAAGGTTTAGGGTTTATTATTTTGAGAGTAGGGTATAGGGAGTATGTTTTAGGGTTTAGGGTTAATCTTTTAGTTTTTAGAGTTCAGTTATTACGGTTTCAGATATAGTGTTTTGGGTCCAGGATTTTGGATTTTTTTGTTTGGTTTTGGGGATTCGGTTTATGATTTCAGGGGTAGGGTTTGTGTTTTAAGGTTTAGGGTTTATAATTTTGATATTAGGGTATGGGGAAGATGTTTTTGGGTTCTGGGTTCAGCTTTTAGGTTTTAGTGTTTAGAGATTCGGGTTTCAGATATAGGGTTTTGGGTCTAGGTTTTAGGAATTTTTTGTATGGTTTTTGGGTTTAGGTTTATGATTTCAGGGTTGGGATTTAGGTTTTAAGGTTTAGGGTTTATTATTTTGACAGTAGGGTATAGGGAGTATGTTTTAAGGTTTAGGGTTCATCTTTTAGGTTTTATAGTTCAGGTATTAGGGTTTCAGATATAGTGTTTTGGGTCCAGGATTTTGGATTTTTTTGTTCGGTATTGGGGATTCAGATTATGATTTCAGGGGTAGGGTTTATGTTTTGAGGTTTAGGGTTTGTAATTTTGAGATTATGTTATGGGTTATATGTTTTTGGGTTCGGGGTTCAGCTTTTAGGTTTAGGTTTTAGAGATTCGGCTTTCGGATATGGGGTTTTGGGTCTAGGTTTTATGATTTTTTTGGTATGGTTTTCAGGTTTAGGTTTACGATTTCAGGGTTGGGATTTCGGTTTTATGGTTTGGGGTTTATTATTTTGAGAGTATGGTATAGTGGGTATTTTTTATGGTTTAGGGTTCATCTTTTAGGTTTTAGAGTTCAGGTATTAGGGTTTCAGATGTAGTGTTTTGGGTCCAGGATTTTGGATTTTTTTGTTCTGTTTTGGGGATTTGGTTTATGATTTCAGGAGTAGGGTTTATGTTTTAAGGTTTAGGGTTTATAATTTTGAGACTAGGGTATGGGGAAGATGTTTTGGGTTTGGGGTTCAGCTTTTAGGTTTTAGCGTTTAGAGATTCGGGTTTCGGATATAGGGTTTTGGGTCTAGGTTTTAGGATTTTTTTGGTATGGTTTTCGAGTTTAGGTTTATGATTTCAAGGTTGGGATTCTGGTTTTAAGGTTTAGGGTTTATTATTTTTAGAGTAGGGTATAGGGAGTATTTTTTAGGGGTTAGGGTTCATCTTTTAGGTTTTAAATTTCAGGTATTAGGGTTTCAGATATAGTGTTTTGGGTCTATTATTTTGGATTTTTTTTGTTCGGTTTTGGGGATTCGGTTTATGATTTCAGGGGTAGGGTTTATGTTTTAAGGTTTAGGATTTATAATTTTGAGAGTAGGGTATGGGGAAGATGTTTTTGGGTTCGAGGTTCAGCTTTTAGGTTTTAGGGTTTAGATATTTGGGTTTCGGATACAGGGTTTTGGGTCTAGGTTTTATGATTTTTTTGGTATGGTTTTCGGGTTTAGGATTATGATTTCGGGGTTGGGATTTTGGTTTTAAGTTTTAGGGTTTATTATTTTGAGATTAGGGTATAGGGAGTATGTTTTAAGGTTTAGGGTTCATATTTTAGGTTTTAGAGTTCAGGAATTAGGGTTTCAGATATAGTGTTTTGGGTCTAGGATTTTGGATTTGTTTGTTCGGTTTTGGGGATTCGGTTTATGATTTCAGGGGTAGGGTTTATGTTTTAAGGTTTAGGGTTTTGAATTTTGAGAGTAGGGTATGGGGAAGATTTTTTTGGGTTTGGGGTTCAGCTTTTAGGTTTTAGGTTTTAGAGATTCGGGTTTCAGATACAGGGTTTTGGGTCTAGGTTTTAGGATTTTTTTGGTATAGTTTTTGGGTTTAGGTTTATGATTTCAGGGTTGGGATTTTGGTTTTAAGGTTTAGGGTTTATTATTTTGAGAGTAGGGTATAGGGAGTATGTTTTAGGGTTTAGGGTTAATCTTTTAGTTTTTAGAGTTCAGTTATTACGGTTTCAGATATAGTGTTTTGGGTCCAGGATTTTGGATTTTTTTGTTTGGTTTTGGGGATTCGGTTTATGATCTCAGGGGTAGGGTTTCTGTTTTAAGGTTTAGGGTTTATAATTTTGATATTAGGGTATGGGGAAGATGTTTTTGGGTTCTGGGTTCAGCTTTTAGGTTTTAGTGTTTAGAGATTCGGGTTTCAGATATAGGGTTTTGGGTCTAGGTTTTAGGAATTTTTTGTATGGTTTTTGGGTTTAGGTTTATGATTTCAGGGTTGGGATTTAGGTTTTAAGGTTTAGGGTTTATTATTTTGACAGTAGGGTATAGGGAGTATGTTTTAAGGTTTAGGGTTCATCTTTTAGGTTTTATAGTTCAGGTATTAGGGTTTCAGATATAGTGTTTTGGGTCCAGGATTTTGGATTTTTTTGTTCGGTATTGGGGATTCAGATTATGATTTCAGGGGTAGGGTTTATGTTTTGAGGTTTAGGGTTTGTAATTTTGAGATTATGTTATGGGTTATATGTTTTTGGGTTCGGGGTTCAGCTTTTAGGTTTAGGTTTTAGAGATTCGGCTTTCGGATATGGGGTTTTGGGTCTAGGTTTTATGATTTTTTTGGTATGGTTTTCAGGTTTAGGTTTACGATTTCAGGGTTGGGATTTCGGTTTTATGGTTTGGGGTTTATTATTTTGAGAGTATGGTATAGTGGGTATTTTTTATGGTTTAGGGTTCATCTTTTAGGTTTTAGAGTTCAGGTATTAGGGTTTCAGATGTAGTGTTTTGGGTCCAGGATTTTGGATTTTTTTGTTCTGTTTTGGGGATTTGGTTTATGATTTCAGGAGTAGGGTTTATGTTTTAAGGTTTAGGGTTTATAATTTTGAGACTAGGGTATGGGGAAGATGTTTTGGGTTTGGGGTTCAGCTTTTAGGTTTTAGCGTTTAGAGATTCGGGTTTCGGATATAGGGTTTTGGGTCTAGGTTTTAGGATTTTTTTGGTATGGTTTTCGAGTTTAGGTTTATGATTTCAAGGTTGGGATTCTGGTTTTAAGGTTTAGGGTTTATTATTTTTAGAGTAGGGTATAGGGAGTATTTTTTAGGGGTTAGGGTTCATCTTTTAGGTTTTAAATTTCAGGTATTAGGGTTTCAGATATAGTGTTTTGGGTCTATTATTTTGGATTTTTTTTGTTCGGTTTTGGGGATTCGGTTTATGATTTCAGGGGTAGGGTTTATGTTTTAAGGTTTAGGATTTATAATTTTGAGAGTAGGGTATGGGGAAGATGTTTTTGGGTTCGAGGTTCAGCTTTTAGGTTTTAGGGTTTAGATATTTGGGTTTCGGATACAGGGTTTTGGGTCTAGGTTTTATGATTTTTTTGGTATGGTTTTCGGGTTTAGGATTATGATTTCGGGGTTGGGATTTTGGTTTTAAGTTTTAGGGTTTATTATTTTGAGATTAGGGTATAGGGAGTATGTTTTAAGGTTTAGGGTTCATATTTTAGGTTTTAGAGTTCAGGAATTAGGGTTTCAGATATAGTGTTTTGGGTCTAGGATTTTGGATTTGTTTGTTCGGTTTTGGGGATTCGGTTTATGATTTCAGGGGTAGGGTTTATGTTTTAAGGTTTAGGGTTTTGAATTTTGAGAGTAGGGTATGGGGAAGATTTTTTTGGGTTTGGGGTTCAGCTTTTAGGTTTTAGGTTTTAGAGATTCGGGTTTCAGATACAGGGTTTTGGGTCTAGGTTTTAGGATTTTTTTGGTATAGTTTTTGGGTTTAGGTTTATGATTTCAGGGTTGGGATTTTGGTTTTAAGGTTTAGGGTTTATTATTTTGAGAGTAGGGTATAGGGAGTATGTTTTAGGGTTTAGGGTTAATCTTTTAGTTTTTAGAGTTCAGTTATTACGGTTTCAGATATAGTGTTTTGGGTCCAGGATTTTGGATTTTTTTGTTTGGTTTTGGGGATTCGGTTTATGATCTCAGGGGTAGGGTTTCTGTTTTAAGGTTTAGGGTTTATAATTTTGATATTAGGGTATGGGGAAGATGTTTTTGGGTTCTGGGTTCAGCTTTTAGGTTTTAGTGTTTAGAGATTCGGGTTTCAGATATAGGGTTTTGGGTCTAGGTTTTAGGAATTTTTTGTATGGTTTTTGGGTTTAGGTTTATGATTTCAGGGTTGGGATTTAGGTTTTAAGGTTTAGGGTTTATTATTTTGACAGTAGGGTATAGGGAGTATGTTTTAAGGTTTAGGGTTCATCTTTTAGGTTTTATAGTTCAGGTATTAGGGTTTCAGATATAGTGTTTTGGGTCCAGGATTTTGGATTTTTTTGTTCGGTATTGGGGATTCAGATTATGATTTCAGGGGTAGGGTTTATGTTTTGAGGTTTAGGGTTTGTAATTTTGAGATTATGTTATGGGTTATATGTTTTTGGGTTCGGGGTTCAGCTTTTAGGTTTAGGTTTTAGAGATTCGGCTTTCGGATATGGGGTTTTGGGTCTAGGTTTTATGATTTTTTTGGTATGGTTTTCAGGTTTAGGTTTACGATTTCAGGGTTGGGATTTCGGTTTTATGGTTTGGGGTTTATTATTTTGAGAGTATGGTATAGTGGGTATTTTTTATGGTTTAGGGTTCATCTTTTAGGTTTTAGAGTTCAGGTATTAGGGTTTCAGATGTAGTGTTTTGGGTCCAGGATTTTGGATTTTTTTGTTCTGTTTTGGGGATTTGGTTTATGATTTCAGGAGTAGGGTTTATGTTTTAAGGTTTAGGGTTTATAATTTTGAGACTAGGGTATGGGGAAGATGTTTTGGGTTTGGGGTTCAGCTTTTAGGTTTTAGCGTTTAGAGATTCGGGTTTCGGATATAGGGTTTTGGGTCTAGGTTTTAGGATTTTTTTTGGTATGGTTTTCGAGTTTAGGTTTATGATTTCAAGGTTGGGATTCTGGTTTTAAGGTTTAGGGTTTATTATTTTTAGAGTAGGGTATAGGGAGTATTTTTTAGGGGTTAGGGTTCATCTTTTAGGTTTTAAATTTCAGGTATTAGGGTTTCAGATATAGTGTTTTGGGTCTATTATTTTGGATTTTTTTTGTTCGGTTTTGGGGATTCGGTTTATGATTTCAGGGGTAGGGTTTATGTTTTAAGGTTTAGGATTTATAATTTTGAGAGTAGGGTATGGGGAAGATGTTTTTGGGTTCGAGGTTCAGCTTTTAGGTTTTAGGGTTTAGATATTTGGGTTTCGGATACAGGGTTTTGGGTCTAGGTTTTATGATTTTTTTGGTATGGTTTTCGGGTTTAGGATTATGATTTCGGGGTTGGGATTTTGGTTTTAAGTTTTAGGGTTTATTATTTTGAGATTAGGGTATAGGGAGTATGTTTTAAGGTTTAGGGTTCATATTTTAGGTTTTAGAGTTCAGGAATTAGGGTTTCAGATATAGTGTTTTGGGTCTAGGATTTTGGATTTGTTTGTTCGGTTTTGGGGATTCGGTTTATGATTTCAGGGGTAGGGTTTATGTTTTAAGGTTTAGGGTTTTGAATTTTGAGAGTAGGGTATGGGGAAGATTTTTTTGGGTTTGGGGTTCAGCTTTTAGGTTTTAGGTTTTAGAGATTCGGGTTTCAGATACAGGGTTTTGGGTCTAGGTTTTAGGATTTTTTTGGTATAGTTTTTGGGTTTAGGTTTATGATTTCAGGGTTGGGATTTTGGTTTTAAGGTTTAGGGTTTATTATTTTGAGAGTAGGGTATAGGGAGTATGTTTTAGGGTTTAGGGTTAATCTTTTAGTTTTTAGAGTTCAGTTATTACGGTTTCAGATATAGTGTTTTGGGTCCAGGATTTTGGATTTTTTTGTTTGGTTTTGGGGATTCGGTTTATGATCTCAGGGGTAGGGTTTCTGTTTTAAGGTTTAGGGTTTATAATTTTGATATTAGGGTATGGGGAAGATGTTTTTGGGTTCTGGGTTCAGCTTTTAGGTTTTAGTGTTTAGAGATTCGGGTTTCAGATATAGGGTTTTGGGTCTAGGTTTTAGGAATTTTTTGTATGGTTTTTGGGTTTAGGTTTATGATTTCAGGGTTGGGATTTAGGTTTTAAGGTTTAGGGTTTATTATTTTGACAGTAGGGTATAGGGAGTATGTTTTAAGGTTTAGGGTTCATCTTTTAGGTTTTATAGTTCAGGTATTAGGGTTTCAGATATAGTGTTTTGGGTCCAGGATTTTGGATTTTTTTGTTCGGTATTGGGGATTCAGATTATGATTTCAGGGGTAGGGTTTATGTTTTGAGGTTTAGGGTTTGTAATTTTGAGATTATGTTATGGGTTATATGTTTTTGGGTTCGGGGTTCAGCTTTTAGGTTTAGGTTTTAGAGATTCGGCTTTCGGATATGGGGTTTTGGGTCTAGGTTTTATGATTTTTTTGGTATGGTTTTCAGGTTTAGGTTTACGATTTCAGGGTTGGGATTTCGGTTTTATGGTTTGGGGTTTATTATTTTGAGAGTATGGTATAGTGGGTATTTTTTATGGTTTAGGGTTCATCTTTTAGGTTTTAGAGTTCAGGTATTAGGGTTTCAGATGTAGTGTTTTGGGTCCAGGATTTTGGATTTTTTTGTTCTGTTTTGGGGATTTGGTTTATGATTTCAGGAGTAGGGTTTATGTTTTAAGGTTTAGGGTTTATAATTTTGAGACTAGGGTATGGGGAAGATGTTTTGGGTTTGGGGTTCAGCTTTTAGGTTTTAGCGTTTAGAGATTCGGGTTTCGGATATAGGGTTTTGGGTCTAGGTTTTAGGATTTTTTTGGTATGGTTTTCGAGTTTAGGTTTATGATTTCAAGGTTGGGATTCTGGTTTTAAGGTTTAGGGTTTATTATTTTTAGAGTAGGGTATAGGGAGTATTTTTTAGGGGTTAGGGTTCATCTTTTAGGTTTTAAATTTCAGGTATTAGGGTTTCAGATATAGTGTTTTGGGTCTATTATTTTGGATTTTTTTTGTTCGGTTTTGGGGATTCGGTTTATGATTTCAGGGGTAGGGTTTATGTTTTAAGGTTTAGGATTTATAATTTTGAGAGTAGGGTATGGGGAAGATGTTTTTGGGTTCGAGGTTCAGCTTTTAGGTTTTAGGGTTTAGATATTTGGGTTTCGGATACAGGGTTTTGGGTCTAGGTTTTATGATTTTTTTGGTATGGTTTTCGGGTTTAGGATTATGATTTCGGGGTTGGGATTTTGGTTTTAAGTTTTAGGGTTTATTATTTTGAGATTAGGGTATAGGGAGTATGTTTTAAGGTTTAGGGTTCATATTTTAGGTTTTAGAGT
>CAUJRU010003312.1:0-51841 GCA_963277665.1 Viscum album | reverse complement strand
TACCCGGTCTACCCTAAATAAAATATAATTTTGATAAATATCATATAAAGTATTATCAGGTAATATTTTGTAATTGAAAATGTGATAAACAGTGAGAAATAAACCCTCCCACTACTAGAAATTTGACTTTTGTGATAGGTTATTTACGATGGGGTCCCGTCACAGATATACCATTGCAGAAAACAGTATTGTAAAAAATATTTTTGTGATGACCCGTAAAAAAACAGTATTTGTGATAGGATGTGGACCCGTTAGAAATAATTTCTCTCAGATTATTTAAAAAATCATTTGTGATCGGCCTTCACAAATAGTATTTACAATGGGAGTGTTGGACCGATATAAAGATGTATATGAATATTATATGGAACAATACAAGAAGGGGGGGGGGGTGAATTGTAGGTTTAAAAACATTGTGTTTAATTACTTAAGAAATTAGTTTAAATGATCTTAAACTAATACAATTCACAAAAAATACAATTAACCACAATTTTCTGGGATATAAAAGGTATGATGCGATGTAATACTATAAGTAATGTAAAACAATTGTATTCAAGATGAATACAATAATCAGAGTAATAAAAAAGTGATAGATTCTACCATAAGGCGTATAGAATCTATTAATACAATATGTAATAGAATAATCATAATTGAAACTATTACAAATGAATATGAAATGAATAAAGGAAAGAATACAATTCCCTTTCTAATACCAACAACAGTAGAAATGTAACAGTATTACAATTCTTTTATCCCAAAGAGAAGGGTATCCTTTCACATAGGATAAGAGGTCTATCTTACCACCACCTTGGTAAGCCCTCGATACGATGATCGGTAAGTTTGTCTTGCTATCCCCACAAGCCCCTGATTTTGTAGGTAATCAAAACCTCTGTCTTTCAAACACTTAAAATCCCTCGATTACAGATATTGGTAGCACTATCTGTATATCCTAAGTATCCCTAGATCGTTATCACCTGATCGGTCGCACAAAGAAAAATAAAGCACTTATTGAAATAAAAAAGCTAAGAATGATCCATTCACATTTTGTAATTTCAAGGCTTTCACATGAAGCAAGAGAGAAGTCACAACATCTCTCTCTAGAACTTGATAGAAGTAAAGAATGATCAAAGTCTCTCTATTGTATTCTCAGCTTCAAATGACCTCCTTTTTATAGGCCTTAGGTTCCAACGGTCATATTTCCTCTAACAATCATATTTCTCTTGAAAACTCAGAGGGGCTTGGACACCTGGCATTATAATGGTCATATTGAAACAGAAAACATGACATTGTTTTGATTAGTTTATAACTAACTCCACGACATCGTTTTGGTTAAAACAAAAGATATATGAAAATGATAATCATGAGTACGATTGATATAAACATGTGATTGATAAAGGATAAATACAAGCATGATAAAAGTAAAACATGAGTACTATTAGTATTAATTAGTGAAATTTATTGATATGATGTAAGGTGAGTATGATGCACAATAGTTAGTATGATTGAAAAAGTCAGTACGATTGACTGAGTTAGTATGATTGACAGAGTTAGTATGATTAAAAGAATCAGTATGATTGACAGAGTCAGTACGATTGACAGAGTCAGTAAAATTGATAGAGTTAGTACTATTGATAGAGTCAGTACAATTAATAGAGTTAGCATGATTGATAGGTTCAGTATGATAAGAATAGTCAATACAATTAATAGAGTTAGAAAAGATTTGTGATTTCCAAAACAAGACGTAAAAGTCAAAATAAGACTTTTGACTTAACAATCTCCACCTTTTTGGAAAGTACAAAACATAAACTGAAACGAAAAAAATACTTATCTCCCCCTGAGTTAGTATAGCTCTTCTGAATATAAAATTGAATACAACTAACTCCCCCTTAGGTATATACTTTCCTAACGATTTTATTCATAGATTTTCCTTGATTTAGAGGTATTTGACTAAAAAATTATTCCCTTTATAAAACATTCTCCCCCTTTGTGATTTTAAAAAATAACGGGTTTATCTTGAGTTTCTTGAAAAGGTTAGAGAGAAACAAAAAAACAAGGCAATGAGAGAGAGAACATAAACCTCATTGAGATAAGAAAAGTCTATAGAATTTGAAAAGTGAATAAGAAAGATAGAACAAAACATTCATTTGTTTTCTCTTTATGTTTCTTTCTTGATTATCTTATGAAGAACAAATTTCTTATTCATGATTTCTTTCTTATCATTGGAGATATAATCACCCAGGTATTTGAGAATCTCTTGTTGTTCAGAAAAAAATTGATCCTGATTCTTGATAGTCTCTTCTTAAACTCTGATTATATCTTCAAGAGTATCAATTCTGTCTTGAAAATTCTTTTTGTCTTGAGACAACGCCAAATTTTTCTACTTCAACAAAACTATTTCATCTTTGAAAGATGAAACCTTAAAAAACTATGACCAGTAAGCATTCATCCTCTCTTGTAACTCTTTTATTGAATGAGTATTGGCTCCATGAGTTTTTGACATCTGAATCAGCCTTTCAATAGTTTCTTTGTCATGCTTATTGATAGAAATAGCTAGATCATTTGAAAGACTTCTTAAGTCTTCAATTAAAACATCATGATCATTCACTGAGCTTTTTGTTTGGTATGAACACTTAGTCATCTTATTGCAAGCCTTCTTATGGGCAGTCAAACTTTCAGATAGTACTTTTAAATTAGATTCTATTGACAATACTCTCTTTCTAAGTTCACTTATAGAACCAAACTTCTTCCTCTGATTGTATATGATGAAATCAATTTTCCATTCAATTATAGGAAAATAAGGAATATTCTTCTCAATAATCCTCAATACATGATCAATGTAATCACTTTTCTTGATAGAAATTGTGCGTTCTGAATTAGTATCCTCATCGTATGAATACAGTTCATGTGATCGGCTTGAGTCTTCAACTGGCTATTTTTCTTTTGATTTTTCTTTTTTCTTCCTTTCTTCTTCCACTTTGTCACTAATAACAATTACTTTTTTGGTATGAGAATATTGAGAACCATGATTTTCTTGAGAAGGAAATCTATCTAAGAGAGTTTCAAGAGATTCAGCCGGTGCTTGATCGGCATGAGGAATTTTTTGAATACCTTCACATTTCTTTTGAAAAGATTATTCTCTACTCTTTTTTAACTTTGAAGAAATTACAAAAGAAAATATTCTTCCAATTCTTCAAATTCCTGAACTTATTTCAATATTTGTTTCCCTTTTTATTTTTCTAGAAGACTCTGTATGATTGGTTCTTATTGCACTTATTCCGTTAGTTGAGCATGAGCCACCTCAACCATTTTCATGATTTTAGTAACATAAAAATCTTGAGCTTTCCTTTTCCAAAGAGTCTCTTTTTTATTCTAAGCCTGAAGAGTATCCTCTACCCTTATCCTCTCAGCTAAAGCTTTAGCTGGATCAACACCAAACTTAGGATCACCTTCTCTTCTTTGTTATCTGTCTTTCCCCCACTTGGCCACAACCTTCTTACTGTATTTTGTTTTCTTCTTTGTCTTAGTACTAGTTTGCGGATCTGACTTTTTAGGATAAAAATTTGGAAAAGATTCAATTAGAAGAGGTGATGATTGATTTGGTGCTGATTTATTTGGTGCCAATTTAGCTTCCACATATTTAACAATTTTTTTTTAATTCTTATAAAAACAAAAAATAACTTCTTCAGCGTATTCTTACTTATCCAAGAAGGATTTAGTTCTTTCAACTACCCTTTCAAGGGAATATTAAAAAACTTCAAGGTCTAAATAATGAACTTTGTAAGAATAGATGGATACATAATCAAATGAGACTTAATTGCTCCTGACTTGACATTCTTGATTGTTTCAAATATGTACCCAATGAGATTTACCTTTATCATGTTTACAAGGTAGTCTAGCATAAAGATATCAGAAACTTTAAGGGTTTCTCTATACCCTTTCCTTGGGATAAAAAAGCCTTGCATCCAAAGCACAACAAACCTGTTATCTGGAGATAAATGGGCTACTTTTCTCTTCTCTTCATTTATGAGGAACATTGATTTTTCTTCTCTTTCTCTATTAAATGTACCAGCTTCCTCTGGTAGTTTATGAGATGGGAAAAAAGAATCACCTTCCATTGAGACATTGATAAAGTGAGTTACTTGTTTCACAGACATTGAAAATTTTATATCACACACAGCAAAGTTGATCATCATATTTTTTTCAAATGATACCGTTTTGTGGAATTGACTAACTTCCTCAATGAGAATTCATTCTTGAGATACAGGTTTCTCAAAACTGAGATGTTCCCATCCTTGAAACAAAATAATCCTCTTGATTGTTGAATCATATGTGTCAAATAAATCCCGAGAAACTAAACTTTATCTGATGAAATATTTCTCTGAAAACTTCTTTGAAGACATTTCGACAGGAGTTTTTATAGAGTACTGAGACATAAAGGTGAGATAAAGAGAAGATCATACGAAGTATTTGAAAAAAGAGGCAGAGCTTCACCAAGAAATCTGAAAAACTGGTGTGGGTTTGTGGGGGGGGGGGCTCTATTTAAAGGTGAGGAAAGATGACCGTTGATCTTTTACGATTGATATTAGAATATAAGAAAAATCAATGGTGGGGATTTAAATGATTTAAAAAAAATAGAAACAATAAACAGTAAGAAAAAAATACAAAGTAAAGAAAGAATATACTTATCAGATATTCTAAAGAAATTTTTGGTTTAATAGTATTAACATAGTATAATACAATAGAAAAAATAAAATATAAAAATACATGGAAGGGAAAAATAATATGATCTGTTGTTAGACCAATGGAATACAGAGTCATTAACATAGGTTGTCAAGCCAATGGAAAACAAAGTTGTTACCATTGGTTTTCATGCTGATGGAAAAAAATTCATTAACATAGGTTGTCATGCCGATGGAAAAAAAATTCATTACCATAGGTTGTCATGCCGACGGAAAAAAATTCATTACCATAGGTTGTCATGCTGATGGAAAAAAAAATTCATTACCATAGGTTGTCATGCTGATGGATAGAAAATTCATTAGCATAGGTTTTCATACCGATGGAAACCAAATTCATTACCGTAGGTTGTCATGCCGATGAAAAAACTCATTACCATAGGTTGTCATGCCGATGGAAAACAAATTCATTACTATAGGTTGTCATACCGATGGAAAAAAAATTCATTACCATAGGTTGTCATGCCGATGGAAAACAAATTCATTACCATAGGTTGTCATGCTGATGGAAAACAAATTCATTACCATGGGTTGTCATACTAATGGAAAACAAATTCATTACCATAGGTTGTCATGCCGATTGAAAAAAAATTCATTACCATAGGTTTTCATGACGATGGATAGAAAATTAATAAGGAAACCAAGAAGACATGATGATAAACAAAAATATAAAAAGATAACTGAAATGTCCAGACGAAAATTAGAAATATAGAATAGAAAATTAACAGATAAAAAAATAATAAAAATAATGTTATGAAATACATCAAGAGGAACAAAAGAAAATGCTCTCCACCTTTTAAGAGGATTTGATTAATATAAGGAGAGATGTAAAACAAGAAGTAGATATGAATGATTATTTTAGTGTAATCATTCCAAGATTCTGTTTTATGAACTAAAATCTATCAGAAGATAATGGTTTTGTAAAAATGTCAGCAAGTTGTTCTTGCATTTTGATGAATTGTAAAACAATATCTCCTTTTAGTGTGTGGTCCCTAAGAAAGTGATGCCTAATATCTATGTGTTTTGCAAGAGAGTGATGTGATGGGTTTTTACTAAGGTCTACGACAGTAGTATTATCACATAGAATTTGAGTTTTCGAAAAGCTCAATCCATAATTAGTGAGTGTGTGTTGCATCCACAACACTTGACTACAACAACTTATAGCTGCTACATATTCATATTCAACAGTTGAAAGTGGTGCTGAGTGTTGTTTCTTACATGACCAAGAAACTAAGGAATATCTAAAGAAATGACATGTTTTAGATGTACTATTTTTATCCATTCTACAACCACCAATGTCAGCATCTGAATTTTTTTTTAAAACAAAATCATTTCAAGAAGAATAGAAAAGGCCTAAATCCAAAGTCCCTTTTAAATACCGAAAGATTATTTTAACATCTTTTAAATGAGACTCTTTTGGATTTGATTGGTATCTTTCACATAAGCATACGGAGAACATTAAGTCTGGTCGACTAGCTGTCAAGTACAAAAAACTGCCTATCATACCTCTAAAAGTTGTTTGATCTACTAGTTTCCCAGTTTCATCAAGATCAAGTGTGTTTGAGGTACCAATTGGACTGTGAATACTTTTAGTATTGTTGTATCCATACTTTTTGAGTAAATATTTGATATAATTATGTTTAGATATATAGGTTTCTTCTAGTTTTTGTAAAATTTGAAATCCTAAAAAGAATGTTAATTCACCCATCATGCTCATTTAAAACTAAAATTTCATTAGATTCACAAAAGAATCAGTTAGAGATTACTGGGTTGAACCAAATATTATGTCATCAACATAAATTTGAACAATTAAAAGATTTTTATCTTCCATTTTTATAAAAAGGGTTGGATTAATTGCACCTTTTTCATAATTATTTTGTAAAAGAAATCTTATAAGTCTATCATACCATGCTCTAGGGGATTGTTTAAGGCCGTATAAATCTTTGGTAATTTTAAAAACATAATTATGATATTTTTAATCTATAAAACTAGGTGGTTGTTCAACAAAAACTTCTTCTTGAACAAAACCATTTAGAAAAGAACATTTAACATCCATTTGAAATAATTTGTAATTAATGTATGCTATGAAGGCTAATAGAATAAGAATAGATTGAAGTGTAACTACCGGAGCATATGTTCCTTCATACTATATTATCTCTTGTTGATTATAGCCCTTAGCAACAAGTCTTTCTTTATTTCTTACAGTGATTCCATTTTCATCACATTTATTTATAAAGACCCATTTTACCCCAATTACAGTTGTCTCTTTAGGTCTTTCAACTAAAGTCCAGACTTGATTCCTTTCTAATTCATTTAGTTCATCTTGAATTGCTTTAATCCAATATTCATCACCTAAGGCCTCACTTGGAATTTTAGGTTCGAATTGGGAAATAAAGGCAAGGTGTTCTATTTTATTTCTCAAGGAATTTCTAGTTCTTATAGGTTTATTTACATCACCAATGATATTATCACTCTAATGATTCCTAAGAAACAATTTATTTGGGTTTTATAAGTCCTGTTCATAAAAATATGGTAGAAAATATTCTGGGGTAATAGTTTCAGAAATACTTTCTTGAACATTTTCCTTTTCAGAAATATTTTCTATCATGGGTGGATAATCAGTTTTTGAAAACACCTCTGAGGATGTAGGTTGAGGTTTTTTGAAAAAAAGGGATTAGTTTCATCAAATTTAACATGCACTATTTCTTCAATAGTACATGAGTTTTTGTTGAAAACTCTATAATCCTGAGAAGTTGTAGAATAGCCTAGAAATATTCCTTCATCAGATTTTGGTGCGAATTTGTGTATATTATCTTTAGTATTTAGAATGAATACTTTGCATCCAAAAACTTTGATGTATGAAACTTTAGGTTTTCAACCAGTCCACAATTCATAAGGTGTTTTATTAAGAAAAGGTCTAGTTAAAACACAATTTATAGTATAACAAGTATTACTAACAGCTTCAGCCCAAAAGTTCTTAGCAATTGAGTTTTTACTCAAAATGGTTCTTGTCATTTCTTGAATAATATGATTTCTTCTCTCAACAACACCATTTTTCTAAGGAGTTCTTGGATTTGGGAAGTTGTGAGTAATACCTTTCTTACTAAAAAAAGTTTCAAAATCTGAATTTTTCAATTCACCACCATGATCACTCTGGATAGTTATCAATTTTAGGTTTTTCCCATTTTTAACTTGGGCTCTGATGATTTTGAAATAGAAAAAGGCTTCAGATTTCTTTGTTAGAAAATAGACCCATGTAAATCTAGTAAAGTTATCAACTAAAAAAATACATAGTATTTGCCTCCAAGGCTTCCTGTTTGTGAAGGACAAAAAAGATCCATGTGCACTAGTTATAATTCATTGAAAATTGAAACTTCATTGATTGATTTAAAGCTATTTTTATGTTGCTTTCCAAATTGACAAGGATCACAGACCTTTGAAGAATCATATCTAAGATCCGGTAGATCTTTTACAAGACTTTTCATTGAAATTTTACCAAGGTTTCTTAGGTTGTAATGTCCTTGTATTCTCTGCCATAACCAAGATTGGTCTTCTATTTCACTTAATAAAGGTATGTTTTGGATCCTAAGGTCATCTATGTTAATAGTGTATACATTCTCTTGCCTATGGGCAGATAAAATGAATTCATCCTTGGGATTGTGAACTAAGAATTTAACATTTCAAAAATTCACAAGGTATCCTTCATCACATAATTGAATTATTCTGATGAGATTGTTCTTAAGACCTTTGAAAAACAAAACATTTGAAATTAGATTTTTTCCATGAAAAACAATATTACCTATCCCAAAAATATTTCCTTGAGCATTATCTATGAAGGTAACTTTTCCACGTTTTGTTTCGATAATATTTTCAAAGAAATATTTGTTTCTAGTCATGTGTTGAGAACAACCACTATCCATGTACCAAATATTCTTGTTGTTGGTACACTTCTTATTTTCCTATAAAAGAAACAATTAGTTTTTCGTAATCCAAACTTGTTTGGATCCATAAGGTTTAGATAAAAGAATTTTAGGAATCCACATTTGTTTTGAAAAATGTGCCTTATGAAATTCTAACTAATGAGTTTTATTAAGAGAACAATTTCTTTCCCAGTGTCCAACACATTGAAACTAAGAATGGGGTACTTTGAGGAAAAAAATAGTTATTACTAAAAACTAGTTTAAAATGAGTATAACCAAAACCAGAATGATTCCTTAAAGGTCAAATTTGAGAATACATTTTCTCAAAGTTTTCCTTTCCATAGGTAAAGTTTAACAAACACTTCTTCAAGGAAAATATTTCTAACATTAGTTTTAAAACTATATTTTTATCCTTGAAAACATTATTTTTGGAACTAGAGTTAGTTTCTAAAATATTTTTCATAGAAATTACATTTTCAAGATCCTTAGAAAGTTTATCCTTATCATATTTGACTTTCTCAAGGGTTTTCAAAATACTTTAAAATCATATGTTTTCATATCAAGATCATTAGAAAAATATGATACTTCTTTAGTTAAAATAGAAATTCTAGAATTTTCTTTATCAAGATTTTTCTTGAGTTCAGAATTTTCATTATCAAGTAGTTGAGAAAACCTAGACACTTCTTCATAAGAAGGAAATGTATTATATTCTGATGACGTAGACTCATTATTTGAATATTCATAATATTTATTATCAGTATAATTTTCATTCATGGACACATTTGTAATAGCTTCATCATTGTGTACCTTATCCATGAGACAATGACCTTCAATTGGTTGTATGGCTATAAGTCCAATATTCCTTTGTCCTGAAGATTCATATTCTGAAGAATCATCTGATGAATCGCCACCACTTTCACTCCATGTATCATTTTTCTTAAAGACTTTCTTAGTATTTGTCTTGTAATACTTTTTCTTATTTCTTTAATAATTTCTCTCCTTTATATCTTTTCTTTTTAGTAAAGGACAATCAGGTCTTATATGACCTACTTTCTTGCATTCATAATAAGTTACTTATGAATCTTTCTTATCCTACCTATATTTCTATTTGAATATATATTGAAAGTCTTTCTTTCCCACAATCTTTTTAATACTTTGATCAAGATTTTCTAACTCATTATCTGAGTGATCAATATCACTTGATTCTGACATAAGATATTTCTTAGCTTTAGATATTTTTATCCTTTTAGGTGTTTTAGCTTTAGACGTTGTAGTAAAGGCTACACTTCCATTTTAATTTTTCTTCTTATTGAAATTAGCATCTCGTTTCATTCTTGTCTTGTGTAGTAGAAGAGTTCCAAAAAGTTCATCAAGAGTAATCTGAGATTTTTTTTTGTTTTCATCAATAACTGTCCTTTTTTATTCCCATTCGTTTGGAATTATATCAATATTCTTGTCTAAAAGAGCTTCATCATCAAGACCTTTTTCTCCCATAGATTGTAAACTATTGAAAATTGTCATAAATCTTTGTTGAACCTTACATATTGGTTCTCCATAAGGAAAAATAAATCCACGATTCTCTGCTCTAAGCATTTCTCTCCTTGTTTCTATAACATTAGATGTACCAAAATGTGTGACTTCCAATTTCTTCCAAATATAGTTGCCTACTTCACATGATGATATCTGAAAGTATATATTCCAGGTCATAGAACATAGCAAAGTATTACATACCTTGTAATTCAGTTGATATTCTTGCTTCTCTTGATTAGTGAAAGTACTAACTTATTTTTCAGGGATTTTGTAACCTCCAGTAAGAAACATAAAACTGTCTACACCAGTATTAATAACAAATTTCTTCATTCAATCTCTCTAGTACTCAAAATCATTCCCATCAAAGATAAGTGGTCTAGTTGGATTTAGATTGTCAATTGATCCAATATTCATTCCTGCCATCTAATAAAACAAAATATTTTCCACTCCTCACGTTAGTGCGGTAATTAGTTATAAACATAAATTTGAAATAAAGACACTATTATTTTTAAAAGAAATAGAGAAAGTAATAAAAAGTAGTGGAAACCACCTATGATACCAATTTTTGGATTGGTATAAAGATATATATGAATATTAGATGGAACAAATCAAGGGGGGGGGGTGAATTTTAGGTTTAAAAAATTTGTGTTTAATCACTTAAGAAATTAGTTTAAATGATTTGAAAGTGATAAAATTCATAAAAATATAATTAACCACAATTTTCTTGGATATAAAAGGTATTATACGATGTAATACTATAAGTAAATTAAAAAAATTGTATTCAAGATGAATACAATAATCAGAGTAATAAAAAAGTGATAGATTGTACCATAAACCGTATAAAATATATTAATACAATATGAAACCAAATAATTGTAATTGAAACTATTATAATTGAATATGAAATGAAGAAAGGAAACAACACAATTCCCTTTCTAATACAAACAGCAGAGGAAATATAAAATTATTATAATTCTTTTATTCGAAAGATAAGGGTATACTTTCACCCAGGATAAGAGGTCTGTCTTACCACCACCATGGTAAGTCCTCAATACGATGATCGGTACCTCTATCTTGTTATCCCCACAAGCCCTCAAATTTGTAGGTAATGAAAACCTCTGTCTTTCAAACACTTGAAAGCCCTTGATTATGAAGATCGGTATCACCATCATCCTATCCTCAATAGACCTTGATTGTTATCACATGATCGGTCTCACAAAGCAAAACAAAGCACTTATTGAAATAAAAAAGCTAAGAACAAGTCGTTTACATTTTTGTAATTTCAAGCTTTCACACTAAGCAAGAGAGAAGTCATAGTGTCTCTCTATATAACATGATAGAAGAAAATAATGATCAAAGTCTCTTTATTGTATTCTCAGCTTTAAATGACCTCCTATTTATAGGCCTCAGGTTCCAATGGTCATATTTCTTCCAGCGGTCATATTTCTCCAGAAAAATCGGAGGGGCGTGGACACCTGGCATTATAACGGTCATATTGAAACAAAAAACACGACATCGTTTTGATTTGTTTATAACTAACTCCAGGATATCATTTTGGTTAAGACAAAAGATATATGAAAATGATAATCATGAGTACGATTGATATAAACATGTGATTTGATAAAGGATAAATACATGCATGATAAAAATAAAATATGAGTGATATTAGTATTACTTAGTGCAATGTATTGATATGATATAAGGTTAGTATGATGCGCAACAGTCTGTAGGATTGACATAGTCAGTATGATTGACAGAGTAAGTATGATTGACAGAGTCAGTATGATTGATAGAGTCGGTACGATTGACCGAGTCAGTACGATTGACAGAGTCCGTACGACTAACAGAGTCAATACGATTGACAGAGTCAGTACGATTTATAGAGTTAGTATGATTGACAGTTTCATTACGATAAGCATAGTCAATACGATAAACATAGTTAGAAAAGATTTTTGATTTCCAAAACAAGACATAAAAGTCAAAAGAGGACTTTTGACTTAACAGGGAGTCACCGTCACAAAAGGTCCCATCGCAAATAGTTTCATTGAGATTATTAAAAAAATATTAGCGATGGGGACCCCACGTTGCAAAAGATCACGTCGCAAATAAATAAAATTTATTTTAATAAAATAATATTTTTTATAAAAATAAAATAATATTGGAAAATAATAACAAAATAATATTGGAAAATAATAATAATAATAATAATATTAATAATATAAATAATATAAATAATATAAATAAAATAAATAATATTAATATAATAATAAAAATAATAAAAATATAATATTAATAATATTAAAATAATTTTTTTATAAAATTATAAAATAATATTATTAATATAATAATATTATTATTAACATTAATGAAATTATAATCTTAATATTAGTAAAATAATAAAGAAATTATAAAATAATAAAAACTACAATATTCAAAAAAAATAAAATAAATAAAAGAATAAAAAATTAAATAAATAATAAAAATTAAATAAAAAAATAAAAAAATAAATAAAAAATAAATAATAAAATAAATAATAAAAAATAAAATATTTACAAAAATATAAAAACGCACTACATTGAAATGAAAATAGTTAATATTACAGAAAAATTACATTCAAATGTTTTACCATAAAAAACAAATATATCACTGAGGGGGTGTCCTCTAGATGAGTTGGAGGAGATGGTGGAGGGAACTCCATCCCTAAACCATAAGTTAGACATCACACGTACTCCATCTTATTATGCTTCTACTGCTGCCATTGACACATCTTCTCCTACTATCATCGGAGCTCGTCCCGTTACTACTATTGCGATCTGTGCATCTCTTGTTTCTTCCATTAACGCATCTCCTCCTACTTCTTACATATACTCTCTATAATCTCATTCTAAGCTCAAAGTTGTTCCAGATCCTGTGCCACACGTTATGATGGCTCTCCACAAGCTCTTGTCCTGCTGCTGCCATTGACACATCTCCTCCTACTTTAGCTCTCTATTTATTACTTATTAATCCCAACTATTACTAATTAGTCGTAATTATTACAATTCAATCATAATTATTACTAATTAATCCTAATTTTTACTAATTAATCTTAATTATTACTAATTAATCCTAATGAAAACTAAATAATCCAAATTATTACTAACTAATCCAAATTATTAAAAATTGTTTCTAATTATCCCTAATTATTCCAATTTATTCCTAATTTATCCTAATCATTCTTAATTAATCATAATTAATCATAATTATTCTTAATTATTGCTAATTATTCCGAATTAACCCTAATTACTGCTAATTAATCCTAATTATTGCTAATTATTTATAATTATTTCTAATTATAGCTAATTAGTAATAATTAATCCTAATTATTACTAATTAATCCTAATTATTATGAATTAATCCTAATTATTACCAATTAATCCACATTATTACAAATTAATCATAATTAGTAAAATTTAATCCAAATTAGTAATATTTATTTCTAATTATTACAATTTATTACCAATTATTACAATTTATTACTAATTATTACTATTTATTACTAATTATTGCTACTGATTACTAATTACTACGAATTATTACTAATTATTGCTAATTAATATTAATTATTTCTAATTAACACTAATTATTACTAATTAATCCTAATTATTATTAATTATTCCAAGTTATTACTAATTATTCATAATTATTCAATTATTTAATAATTATTATTAATCATTACTAATTATTATTAATTATTACTAATTATTAATATTTATTACTAGTTGTTACTATTTATTATTAATTATTAATTATTACTAATTATTACTAATTATTACTAATTATAACTATTTATTCCAATTTATTGCAAATTATTACAATTTATTCCTAATTATTTCTAATTATTACTAATTATTAGTAATTATTGCTAATTATTGTGACGACCCGTCCCCTGGAGCCTGTGTCGTGACTACCCCAAGCCTGCCTTCCATATGCCAGGGGCTGGCGACAAGCACCAAAGGCGTAATTCCCTAAAACTGGGAAAACATTGCCTTTATAACCTGTCAATGCACACAACAGGCAAACATCTGCATATAGAACACCAAGTAAACTGTATAACAAAAGAGTGTAGAAAAGAAAAAGGGGATGGAAATACAAGCCCAACTGTAAAGTACAAGGAACTGGAAGTACAAGTACAACTGAAGAAAGAAAAAACAATTGTTGGGTCGTCCTCCGGGATTCCTACCTGAAGGGTAGGTATAGATAGCCTCCTCAGCATTCCACATCCGTTAGTCTCCTCCGCATACCGACTCGTCGTAAGGTCCATGTCACACCCCGCTCCATCTTTTATTTTATTTTATAATTTTCTTTGACTTTTTAAATTTTTGTTGGGGTTCTGGTTGAGTCCTGGACGAAAAACTTTTGAGTCATGTTAAAAAGTGCGTGTTTTTTTTCAACTGATGTCATTGAGCGCCCATTTAGGACGTGTTTTGAGTTGACTTTGCTGAGCGCCTGGGCAGAGCACATTTTGGATACCCCGTGCGGTGCCACCTAGACATCGGCACAACCTTCCTGCCTTCGGAATTTTTAAAGTGAGTGATGTTTGTGATTTATTGTGTTGTTTAACTTTTTATTATTGTTTGTAATAATTTTATAAGTATTATTAAAGATTAAATGATGATGATGATGATGATGATGATTATTATTATTATTATTATTATTATTTTTATTTTAGGCCAGTGTGCAGGCACCGCGCAACTAGCGAAAGCCGTGCAGTTATCCCGAGTACCGTGCAGTTGCAGAGTTTGAGTCGGAAAAATAGAAATAAATTAAATGAATTAAGGAGAGAATAATTAAAACAAAAAGTTAGTGAAATAATATTATGTTATTATTAAATAATTGTTATTATTAAAAATATTATTTTTATCATTTCTGTTATTATAATAAAACATTCTTTTCTTATTACTATTAGGTGTATTATTAATATTATTGTTATTAATGTTATTATTATTATGATTATTATTCTTTTCTTATTATTTTTATGTGAATTACTTTTATTTTGGGTTAATGTTTCCCTTGTTTTACTTATGTGTTTTGTTTTATTTTTTTTTCTATTTTATTTTATTTTATTATCATTATCATTATCATTATTATTTATTATTTTTATTATTTTTCCTTTTTTTCCTCTAACTCTAGCGGCCCTCCCATTCCCCTTGTTTTTTTTCTCCCTCTCACTCGGCCGCTGCCTCTCCATTCCTCTCTTCTTCTCCCCGCGCCCCGGCCCTGCTTGCCCCACCGCAGCACCATTCTCCCTCGGCTCTACCTCCTCCACGGGCGGCCCCACTGGTTTGTTCCCTATCCACCGCGCCCCAGCGGAGCGCCACCCTCCCTGCTGGCCAGGTCCCGTCGCCTCCCTTGTAGATCGCCGACTTCCCTCCTCCTCCACGCAACCCGCAGGCGCGATCCCTCTTCCCCGCACCACCACACTACGACCAGAACTCCGTCGTGACACGAACCCCATAACCATCATCTCTCCCTCTCCCCGTCACCTCCCTCCTCCTTCCCTCACGCAGCAGCGCCGCACGACCCGCGCCCTTGCTTGCATCGCCCCATCACCATCCCCTCCTCCATCGACCTGCACATCACCATCCCGAGCCTGCTCCCTGCTCAGCGCACCCCAGCACCCTCGGCCTCCCTATTCAGATATCCCCCTCTCTTCCGGCGCCGCGATGCCACTCCCATCTTCCCCAAGCTAGCACCTCCTTTTCGCGAACCAATCCTCAGCGCTAGCCCGCGCCGAACCAAAACCCAGGTTTCTCTCCATTTGGTATTGATATTGTAGGCAGAGGGAAAAAACTTCTTTTGCACCATCACGTTCTCCCAATGGTCAAAGTGCTATGGCTATGGTTGAAGGTTTTTGTCATTGTTGGCATGAGTCCTTCAACTGCTGCACATCGAGGTAGATTTTTGTGAGTTTTATGAAGCCAGGTTGTTGCTGCTGGTTCGAAGGTACAACTACTTTTTTTTAATCTTCATTCGAGATCAAGTCATTTATGTATTTACTGGTATTCAAGACAGATGGTTCGGTTAAATTTCATGTAATTTTGATCATTTATTTTTTCTCTATATGTAACATACTTTCCTTTCCTTGCTCCAGCCAATCAGAAGCGGTGCCGCACTCTGACGACTTCCCCCTTCATTATACCAGCCATAGACTCCTTCTGTCAGACCTCTTTTCTATTTCTGTACATGCGCCAGACCTATTTCTAGCCGCGCGCCCTCTGGTCGCTCGTCTTTTGATCTTCCACACGTCGTTGGGTCGGCCTCGCTAGTGCAAAGTGCGCGCTTCCTGCCAATGAACCTCGAATCCGGCTATCGTGCACCCTCCCAGTCATGTCACACTCTTCCCTAGCATCCTTGCAGGTCGTTTCCTCTTTCACACAATCCCTTTGATCGAGTGTACCCTCGCACTGGCTTTGCCTCCTTCGTGCTGTTTCGCCTACACTGATTTTCAGGTGAGGTATGTGCTATCTTTTGATCGAGTCACACTCTTCCCAGTCATGTCACACTCTTCCCTAGCATCCTTGCAGGTCGTTTCCTCTTTCACACAATCCCTTTGATCGAGTGTACCCTCGCACTGGCTTTGCCTCCTTCGTGCTATTTCGCCTACACTGATTTTCAGGTGAGGTATGTGCTATCTTTTGTTTTAATTATTTTAAATTAGTATTTATGTTTTTTAGTTAATTTTACGATGTTAAATTGTTTGGTTATTTCTGGTCAGTCGAGTGTACCCTCCCAGTCATGTCACACTCTTCCCTAGCATCCTTGTAGGTCGTTTCCTCTTTCACACAATCCCTTTGATCGAGTGTACCCTCGCACTGGCTTTGCCTCCTTCGTGCTGTTTCGCCTACACTGATTTTCAGGTGAGGTATGTGCTATCTTTTGTTTTAATTATTTTAAATTAGTATTTATGTTTTTTTAGTTAATTTTACGATGTTAAATTGTTTGGTTATTTCTGGTCAGTTTTTCTATATTTTAGATTATTTTACTTTTGTTGCAGCTCTTTGTTGAGGTATTTCCACGATATTGTGGTCGCTAGCAAGTTGAGCGTGCTTGTGCGCAAGTGTGAGACGTGTTGCGTCGTCGTAATTAATCTGCATGTCGAGGTAGGTCCCCTACTGCACTCACCTTTAAATTTAGAATTTATTAATCGCTTTATGTTTTATTAATTTTAATGAATGAGAAATAATATAATATAATAAATTTTTAAATGATTATTTGGTGTGAAAAGAGCCGTTTATTTTATACCGAACACTTGAAACATTTTCCTGACGAGCGGACACCCAGTATTGAAAGAATTCCCGTTTGTACTTTAAACATAATTCATGGAATTTCAAACGTACATCTAGTTTTAAAGATTAATGGTTGCTTCTGAACAAGTGTTTTGGGTTTTCTCGAGAAATGAGGTTTTGATTTAAAATTGGTGAAGGCCTGTTTGGCACTTTAATAAAATAAATTATTTTGGAAAACCCATTCAGGGGTGATCTTTGGTGTTTATTGATTGCGTGAGTAGAATGTGATGTTTATGCATCATGACTGATTGATTTACATTGTGGACGCACCCCTTTTTATTCCTTGTGTTGACATGGGAACCTGACATAGTGAGTGAATCTTCTGAGAACGATTGCTGCACTAGTTTAGATTACACACTGGCTAGTGGCCCCATAGCAGGAGAATAATGAGTTATTATTGCTATGGGGATTGGGCCCCTCGGTTATGCTATGTAGGGCTATACCAGGCATTAGGGCGTTATGACGTCATCGAGTTAGAGCATGCTTTCAGGTTGAGCCACATGTATGGTATGTTCTGGATTGTTCTCGATATCCTAGGTTCGAACCATGTTTCTTTTAGTGCTTATTTATATGTGGCGGATGATTGAGAGGTCTAGTTTGGTTGCTGGCCCCTGTGTTCCACTTTCTCCATTGCCCTTAGTGTGTGTTTTGTGTGGTTTTCCTTTTTACTAACAATTAAAATTTGGATTTCTAAATTGTTTTCAAAAGTGTTTTTAAAATGCAATGCATCTCTTTCTTCCAAACACTAAACTTGTTCTTAAATTAAAAAGGGAAATGGACTGTTACTTTTTTTAGAAATGAAAGTGTGTGTGGAAACCAATATTTTATATAATTTAGTTTAAACCTGGAATTGATAAATTCTTTAGTTAATGGTATGTGCATTGAGAATAGAATTAGTTGGGCCTACCTACTGAGTTTTAATACTCACGCCTATAGTGTTTTTTTGTTTTTAGTTTCTATTGTAGGTTTGACTCAAGCTTGCTCGCCGTGGGAGAGAGTTGGTTGTGGTTTGTTGGGAGACTCTCGAGATCGCAAAGGGTTTTATTCATGGTTAGGTTAGTTGTTGATTTTGGTCGTTCTTTATTTTCGTTCTGTTTATTCACTTTGTGTTCTATTTCCCTTATACTGCTTTATTTATTTTATTGGGATAAATCGTTCCATCTTGTTCTCTTTTGATGCCCTGGTGCTTGTCGCCAGCCCGAGAGGACCAGGAACACCTCTGATACCATTTTGTCATGAACCGGCCCGGGTCAACCCTGAAACGGTCACCCGAGCCGGGAACGCCTATGATACCATTTTATTGGAAATGTGTTTGGTGAAATTCTGGTTTGTGTGTTATGTTTGGGGATTTTTGAAGCCTGACTGTGAGGCAGGAGATGCTTCAATCATCGGTGCTCCAACCATAGGCCCCGGAGTGAAGCTGGCACGTAGTCAGGAGAACCCCAACGGTGATAAAGGCATTGGTTTAACCATTGTCCTTAATGTGGCATGATTTGTGTGTTTTTGAGGGTGTGATGTTGTTGAAGGGGAGACAACAATAGTTTTGATTCTCTATCAGTCGGGCCCTTCCCTTCTCCCCCACTCATGGTGAGGGTTTTTGGTCCATGTGGAAAGTTTTTAAGTTTGTTTAATATCATCAGTTCTTATGGTGGGGAGACCCACAGTGGGTCTCGCAGAGTTACACCGAAATTAATTTAGGGTTATCCTGATCCTTATGTTGGGGAGTTCGTTCAGACCTCCCCATGTCAGTATCAGAGTTTCTTTTCATGTATCGTTTGGTGACAAGTGGTCTCGTGCAAAACCACCTAAACCTGAGTTCGTCTTCTCAAGTAAACGCTGAGATTAGAGTACACCCAATAGTTTTGTTGGACTAATATTATAGGGATAAGTCTCAGAGGTGATTTAAGTTCGTTCGTTCCTTGGTTGAAACAAATGATTTGGGTACTTCTTGGTGACGATTAAGGTGATCTTGTTTTAAGGATGAGTTGTGTGGCAGGGGTTTTCATTGTCTGTTTGGATCAATCAATTAGAGGCGCTTAAACTTTTGGGGGTGAGTGACACTTAAGAAGTTTCATCATTGGGTCTTGATCTTGTTTTGGCTTTCCGAGGGTGGAAAGTGTTATGGTGGGGAGAATTGTCACATCCCGCTCCATCTTTTATTTTATTTTACAATTTTCTTTGGATTTTTAAATTTTTGTTTGGGTTCGGGTTGAGTCCCGGACGAAAAACTTCTGAGTCATATTAAAAAGTGCACGTTTTTTTTTTCAACTGACGTCGCTGAGCGCCCGGGAAGGGCGCGTTTTGAGTTGACGTTGCTGAGCGCCCAGGCAGAGTGCATTTTGGATACCCTGTGCGGCACCGCTTAGACATCGGCATGACCCGCATGCCTTCAGAATTTTTAAAAAGAGTGTTGTTTGTGATTTATTGTGTTGTTTAACTTTTTTTTATTGTTGGTAATAATTTTATAAGTATTAATAAATATTAAATGATAATAATAATAATAATAATAATAATAATAATAATAATAATAATAATAATAATTATTATTATTATTTTGGGCCGGTGCACAGGAACCACGCAACTAGCGAAAGCTATGCAGTCAGCCCGAGTACCGTGCATTTGCAGAGTTTGAGTTGGAAAAATAGAAATAAATTAAATGAGTTAAGGAGAGAATAATTAAAAAAAAAATTTAGTGAAATAATATTATGTTACTATTAAAGAATTGTTATTATTAAAAATATTATTTTTATCATTTCTATTATTATAATTAAAGATATATTTCTTATTAATATTATATGTATTATTAATATTATTGTTATTAATGTTATTATTATTATGATTATTATTATTTTCTTATTATTTATTTGTGAATTACTTTTATTTTGGGGTAATGTTTCCCTTATTTTATTTATGTGTTTTGTTTTATTTTTGTTTCTATTTTAATTTATTTTATTATCATTATCATTATTATTATTTATTATTTTTATCATTTTTCATTTTTTTTCCTCTAACCATAGCGGCCCTCCCATTCCCCTTGTTTTTTTCTCCCTCTCACTCGGCCGCTGCCTCTCCATTCCTCTCTTCTTCTCCCTAAACCCCTTCCCTGCTTGCCCTGCCGTAACACACTTCTCCCTCAGCTCTACCTCCTCCGCGGGCGGCCCCCCTGGTTTGTTCCCCATCCACCGCGCCCCAGCGGAGCACCACCCTCCCTACTGGCTAGGTCCCGTCGCCTCCCTTGTAGATCGCCGACTTCCGTCCTCCTACGCACAACCTGCAGGCGCGATCCCTCTTCCCAACACCACCACACTCTGGCCAAAACTCCGTCGCCGCGCGAACCCACTAACCTACATCTCTCCCTCTCCCAACCGCCTCCCTCCTCATTCCCTCGCGCAGCAGCACCGCGCGACCTGCACCCTTGCCTGCATCACCCCTGCACCCTCCCCTCCGCCATCAGCCTGCACATCGCCATCCTGGGCCTGCTCCCTGCTCAGCGTGCCCCAGCACCCTCGACCTCCCTATTCAGATACCCACTCTCTTCTGGGGCAGTGATGCCGCTCCCATCTTCCCAAAGCTAGCACCTCCTTTGCGCGAACCAATCTTCAGCGCTAGCCCGCACCGAACCAACACCCGTGTTTCTATCCATATGGTATTGATATTGTAGGAATAGGGGAAAAATGATTTTGCGCCATCATTTTCTCCCAATGGTCGAAGTGATATGGCTATGGTTGAAGTTTTTTGTCGTCGTTGGCATGATTCCTTCAACTGCTGCACATTGAGGTAGATTTTTGTGGGTTGTATGAATCCAGGTAGTTGCTTCTAGTTCGAAGGTACAACTACTTTTTTTAATCCTCGTTTGAGATCGAGTCGTTTATGTCCTTACTGGTTTTCAAGACACATGGTTCGGTTACATTTTATGTAATTTTGATCATTTATTTTTTCTCTATATGTAACATACTTTCCTTTCCTTCCTCCGACCAATCAGAAGCGGTGCCTCACTCTGACGACTTCCCCGTTCGCTATACCGGCCGTAGACTCCTTCTGTCGGACCTCTTTTTGGGTTCTGCACATGCGCAAAACCTATTTCTAGCCGCATGCCCTCTGGTCGCGCGTCTTTTGATCTGCCACACGTCATCTGGCGGGCCTCACCAGTGGAACGTGCGTGCTTTCTACCAACGCGCCTCGAATCCAGCCATCGCGCACCCTCCCAGTCACATCGCACTCTTCACTGGCATCCTCACTGGTCGTTTCCTCTTTCACACAATCCCTTTGATCGAGTGCACCCCCGCACTGGCTTTGCCTCCTTCACGCTGTTTCGCCTACACGGATGTTCAGGTGAGGTATGTGCTATCTTTTGTTTTGATTATTTTAAATTAGTTTTTATGTTTGTTTTTAGTTATTTTTTTAGTGTTAAATTCTCAGGTTATTTCTGGTCAGTGTTTCTATATTTTAGATTATTTTACTTTTGTTACAGCTCTTTGGCGAGGTATTTAAGCGATATTGCGGTCGAGAGCAAGTTGTGCGTGCTTGTGCGCAAGTGTGAGACGTGTTGCGTCGTCGTAATTAAGATGAAAGTCGAGGTAGGTCCCCTACTACACTCACCTTTAAATTTATAATTTCTTAATTGTTTGATGTTTTTTAATTTTAATGAATGAGAAATAATATAAGATAACTAATTTTTAAATGATTATTTGGTGTGAAAAGAGCCGTTTATTTTATACCGAACACTTGAAACATTTTCCTAACGAGCGGACACCCAATATTTAAAGAATGCCCATTTGGCCTTTAACCATAATTCACATAATTTCAAACATACATCTATTTTTAAAGATTAATGATTTTTTCTGAACAAGTGTTTTGTGTTTTCTCGAGAAATGAGATTTTGATTTAAAATTGGTGAAGGCCCGTTTGGCACTTTAATAAAATAAATTATTTTGGAAAACCCATTAAAGGGTGATCTTTGGTGTCCGTTGATTGATTGAACAGTATGTGATGTTTGTGCATCATGACTGATTGATTTACATTATGGATGCACCCCTTTTTATTACTTGTGTTGACATGGGAACCTGGCATAGTGAGTGAATCTTCTAAGAACAATTGTCGCACTAGTTTAGATTACACACTGGCTAGTGGCCCCATAGCAGGGGAATACTGAGTTATTACTGCTATGGGGATTGAGACCCTTGGTTAGGCCATGTAGGGCTATACCGGACATTAGGGAGTTATGATGTCATCGAGTTAGAGCATGCTTTCGGGATGAGGCACTTGTATGGTATGTTCTGGATTGTTCACGATCTCCTAGGTTCGACCCATGTTTCTTTTAGTGTTTATTTGTATGTGGCGGATGATTGAGAGGTCTAGTTCGGTTTCTGGCCCCAGTGTGCCACTTTCTCCATTGACCTTGGTGTGTGTTGTGTGTGGTTTTCCTTTTTACTAACAATTAAAATTTGGATTTCTAAATTGTTCAAAAAAGTGTTTTTAAAATTAAATGCATCTGTTTCTTCCAAACACCAAACTTGTTCTTAAATTAAAATGGGAAATGGACTGTTACTTGTTTTAGAAATGAAAGTGTGTGTGGAAACAAATATTCTATATAATTTAGTTCAAACTTGGAATTGATAAATTCTTTACTTAATGGTATGTGCATTGGGAATAGAATTAGTCAGGCCTACCTACTGAGTTTTAATACTCATGCCTATAGTGTTTTCTTGTTTTTAGTTTATGTTTCAAGTTTGATTGGAGCTTGCTCGCTGTGGGTGAGAGTTGGTTGTGGTTTGTTGGGAGACTCTTGAGATCACGAGGGTTTTAGTCGTGGTCAGGTTAGTTGTTGTTTTTGGTCGTTCTTTCTTTTCGTTTTGTTTATTCACTTTGTGTTCTATTTTCCTTCCGCAGCTTTATTTATTTTATCGGGCGAAATCATTCCCTCTTGCTCTCTTTTGATGCCCTGGTGCTTGTCGCCAGCTTGGGAGGATCGAGAACGCCTCTCAGGCCATGTCACGTGCCAGCTCGGGTGACCGTTTCAGGGTTGACCTGAGTTGGTTCATGAAATTCCACCTCTGGGTACCGTCCAGTCCTGGTACTCTCAACCTCAGTCAACACTGTCCATCATCTGCAACCAACACAACAAGGTGCGGGCATAGCCCGTGTAGGGGTTAGTATAACAACACTCAGTAGGGACCCCAAGACCCTCAAGGTCTCACAAAATCCATATTGGATAAACCAAAAAGTATGAAATCAATATATAACCTTACTTAGGTATATGCCCATACATATACCTAAGTTATCAAGTGATCCATCTCAATCATGAGGAAAACACAAATGTTCTGACTCAGCTCAAACCAGGATTTATTATAGGGGTAAAAACTTTCCGAACCCTCAGATGCCGGAGAACTCCTCCTCTATCGAGTACATTGGGCCTGCTACATCACACAGTGGAACTTCCCACTAACCTTGAACTGCTGAGGTACTCCTCCTATCGAGTACCATGGATCTATTGCATTTCACAGAGGTGCTCCCACCATGGGTCTGCCGCCACAACCAGACACTCCCCCTCATAGCCTATAGAGGTACTCCTCCTGTTGAGTACTATGGGTTTTCCACCACAACTAGGCACTACTTTTTCATGGGTCTACCTCCACAACCTGGCGCTCCCCACTGGGCTAGTTGAGTCACTCTGAGTCAATCGGTCAGCAGTCATCAAGTCTCTTCCAGCTACTAGGTTCCCGCACAAATGCTCACTCGTCTTCAGAAGATCCACTCCACAAGCTACAGGTTGATTCTCCAACCACCACAAAGTCCCACGAATAAGTATCCCAAAGGTCTGCCACGTCATAAGGGTCTCAACGCAACTGACGAAACATCAATCGGACGCCTGGTCTGTGAGTTATTAGCCATTTAGTCCCGGGGGCTCGGTTGGATTCATGCATGATCCAACCGAACTGTATCTCAACTATACCCCAAACTCAAGTGGGGTATACTCAAAGGGACCGTCATGCTCCAAGATTACCAGCGCCACTGACGGTTCATCAAACGGATGTTCGGTGCCAAAGATATGGCCAAAAGAAAGTAAAGGGTCATAGTGGGCCTAGGTCCGGTCCAACCCGACCCAACCCAATCTGGCCCGACCCGGTCTGGGTTAACCCAACCTGAGCCATTCAGTCTGGCCCGACCCATTGGGCGGGCCAGCTCGTTATGTTTGGCTCGGCCCACAGGGCCCAACCCAGTTGACCGCAAGGGGTCGCGGAGGGCCGTGAGGGCACGGACCAGTTGCGAAGGCACAGCCCTGCCGCGGGTCGGCGCAAGGGCGGTTCAGCCCAGATAGTGCCACGAGGGTGCGACTCGGCCAGGAGGGCGCCGTGAGGGAGCAGGCTAGTTCGGTCGGGGTGCAACAAGGGTGCGGTCAGGTTCAGCCGGGGTGAGGCGAGGGGCGCGCGGATGTCGGCTCGGATGGGGTGTCATTAGGGCACGCGGAGGCCAGCTCAGCCGGGGTCCCATGAGGGGCACGCAGAGGCTGACGCGGCCGAGGCGCCGTGAGGGGCCAAATGAGGCCGGCTCGGCCGGGGCAACGTGAGGTGTGCACATATGCTGGCTCGGACGGGGCGCCCCGAGGGGCCGGCGTAGGCCGACTTGGCCGAGAGGGGAGCCCGGCCGACGGGGCATGGCCGGCGGCTCTAAAGCTAGCAGGCGGCGCGGTTCGGCCCGAGGTGGTGGAGCTGATTCAGCCGGGGGGACAGAACGTCGTGGGGGTGGTGCAGGTTTCGGAGGTCGCGGGTAGCACGACCGTTGCCTTCATCGCCTATGTCGCCTTCATCGCCGTTTCGAAGAACACCATAAGGAATATTAGTGTGTGTGTGTGTGTGTGGGGGGGGGGGGGGGGTTAGGCCATGTTTTTTTGGCCCACACCCTTTGCATTTAGGGTGGTAGTAATCGGTTAATCAAGAATTTAAACAAAGAACGATCATAGAAGATATCTTATAAACATCAATTCCCATAATCCCTGATTAACAATATATTCCCAACTCGCAAGGAAAAACTTCTGCAGATCAAATTGATAATAAGTTGGTCCACGTTATTTTTTTTGAATGAAAGAATCAAGGGAATAATATCATACATAAATTAAATCCCTACATGTTCGAAGTTGGTTGACGTCGGTGCAAGAAGAGGGACGTCGATTCATTGTAGATGAATACGTCCTATGTCGAAGGAAGCTCTGAGAAAGGAGGTCAAAGTCGAGGTCGATGTTCTTCATCGGTGGAGCGTTCTTCACGGAGGAAGTGTTCTTTGTTGTATAGTTTTCTCCAAAGATATCTAATCCTCCTTTTCCAACCTTTTTCCAACAAATGAATATATAGCCCCTCCAAATAATAGATTATCTATTATTTAGTTTGATGGGTTTAAAATTCAAATTGTAGCATTTAATTAAATGAGATGGCTCAATTAATTTTAGTGGGAGGGTTGGCACCATTAAAAGAGGGGGGGGGGGTGGCACCATTAAGTTAAGGGAGGTCATGTAGAGACCCGAAGCCTGACGTACATGGACATTACATTACTTTTGCGGAATACTTAGTACATAACAAAAACACACACACAAGGATCGTAATAGTTTAGTGTCTTTGGAAACTCGGAACGTAATCTTCTAAACGTGGTGAAAGATCTTCAACATCTCCCATAAAGATCTTTTTTTTTACCTAAAACCTTTCTTTATATCCTGGGGAAAAGAAAACATAAAAGGGTGAGCTCAAATGCTCAGTAAGGGTAAACAAAAGAAATATCAATCACATCATATACATAAGAACATAGCTTTTGGAAATCTTAACCTGCAAAAGAGCTCATAATATCATAACGTGGGATAAATCATAGAAGTGAAAATGAAATCATAACTTAAAACATTACTCATTGTGGCATACACACATAATCATAGAGAATCATTTCTTGTTTGTCAAGACTCATTGCCAAGACTATCTTAGTGGACAAAGTCCCTTTCTGAATCGAGTAATCCTCGTTTCAGTCCTGTTTCACTGAACCGGTATAACCTACCATTCCAGCCATGTCTATCTCATGAGATATAAAATCTTTACCCAATGCATTGGAGGGAGATATAGGTCCCACCCATCTCTTAATGATACCATTCTTATGTGTGCCACAAAATCATAAATCATACATCATTTCATAACCCATGTAATAAAAATGGGATTCTTAAACAACATGACATCATAAAACCATTCATATAAGATAAAGGAATTCATAAACATAATTCCATCACAACATAGTCAAATCAATGTAAAAATATGGATAGAAACAGAACCCTTTATTATCTTTGATGGAAAATACTTTTGATAAAACACTTGAAATGAATTCTTGAGGAAAATATCCTTTCTTCTTTAAAATCAATTTCTTTTCACAAAACATCATGCAATTTAAAAGAAAGACATTTTATTGAAAATAGTCATGAAATCTTTTAGAGGAAGATTCATGAAAATAAGGCTTTATAAAACAGTATAAATCTGTTCGTGCCGTATAAGTTAAAAAAAACATTCTTCGTACTTTTGTCGGAAAAGTCAAAAAGTACCTCGTACGAAAAAAAACGACAAAAGATTCCTTTCATATTCTTTACTAAAAACTCACCTAAGGGTAAATTGGATTTAAACTATTGCAAGTGTATGGAAACAATATTACATATTGAGGGAACATGGATGTGGATGATAAAATACACCCCAGTAAATACTTACGAATAAACAATCTCGGATAAAAATGAGATTGTGATATTTCCCTTACCTTAGGTCCAATTTGCTTCGTATGTGTCCGAACCTCCTGTATAATGATTTAAATCATGTTATTGACTTATTCCAGAATCATATTCATTGTTATGATATCATATATGGTTCACTTATGACATTATATTACCCGTTCTTTTGTAAATTCCATGTTAAAGAAGCATTTTGGGTAAAATCATTTCATTTATCGTAGGTGTTTTGACTTGTTGTTCTTGACATCATTATTACTTATATCATTATTTACTTACTTCCAGAATATAAAATATGATTTATATATCATATATATTCAGTATATATATATATATATAATAGATAGATAAATAAAATGAAAAACACCGTTCATGGAGACGGTAGTCCGTACGTACGCATGAACGCTGTTTTACTTTCCTTATTGTCTTGAAATGGAAGTGAGTAGATGACATACATATATATATATATATACATAAATCCAGTAGCTTTATAATGTCATATATTTCATTATTATTTCTTATATATACTTTATAATCATTCTTAAATTGTTAACATGGAGAATGAATCTCATCGCGTCGTGGAGACGGTAGTCCGTACGTACGCACGAGCGATGATATCATTTCCATAAATATTGAACGGAATTGGAGTGGATTATAAAATATATCAGAATCAATATGATGTTGTAATAACTATGTATAGTTATTCTTTACACCATTATACCCATCCATGTAAGGTGGTGGTGGAAAATAGATTACACCACGGCGTGGAGACGGTATTCTGTACGTACGCACGCGCGATGATTTCATTTTTTCCGTAGGATGGATAGAAGGTGAATTAGGGTTGTTTCATATTTATAATAACATATCAGTATGTAAGTAATACTGATGTTATTACTTTATCATGAAACAACTAAAGAAGAAGAAGTTGAAGAAGAAAGAAATTGAAAAGATCGGTAATGGATATTACCTCTTCTTTGGCACGCCTCTTTGAATCCTCCACTTAAAGAACTAAGAGTGGTCTTTGGAGAAGAACCGGACCTCTAGGACTATTCTAGGGAAGTGGAGAGGAGAAAATGGCAGCGGTTGGCCGAGCTTGAGTGCTCAATTTGGTGTAAGGAGGAGGGGGAGGAGGTGCCCTTTTATAAGGGAGGAGAGGGGCACCTTAGGAATATCTCAAAATATTATTTTATATTAAAGTCAAAATCGGTTTATAATGGTTCCAAAGGGTCTTATTTCGAAGCTAAGGTGGGTATGGGTCGAAATCCTATCAAACAATAGAATTTAGACAAGTTTAAGATATTATTTTAACCTTATCAATTAGATTTAACTCTAAGTTAAATAATTTAACTTTTACCATGTCTTTTTGTTTGCTTTCACTATATGGTTAATAAACTTACTATAACATGCCAAAAGAACCCCAAACTGTTTATTATTAATATATATATACTTATCTAAGTCATTTGGCCTAACCTTAGATTTTTAGGAATACAATAACAATTAATAATATAATATTTGTTTTAAAAACTATTTTGTGTCAATTTTGACACTATTTGATATATGATTTTTTGAAAGTCATAACAGAATTAAATGTTCGAACCAAGTTGATTAAATCAACATTAATATATCATAGTAACCTATAAAATTAGTGGAATTCATAAAAAATCTCAAATTACATTTATTTTGGTGTTTATAACATCAATTATGTCAATATTTCATTAATAAGATAATTACTGCATCATCGTTGTGTCATAAATAAATTAAATTATTTTATGTCTAAAAATTACAAATAAAATACCATCATGTAGGAAATCTTTTTAGCTTTCTAATGAATATTTACAATCGAATATATCTTATGTATAACCCCATATTAAAAATGATTTACTTATTAAACTTTGATTTTAACTATTTTAACCTTTCTTTAAATAAATTAATAATAAATGTCCTAATCTAATCCAAGTGGGCCTAAATGGTCATATTTTATTCCTAAGTTTGTTTTTGGTCGAATTACACTTGTCCAATAGAATTAGGACATGTGTTACGGTAATAGTAATATCATATTTACCCTTAGTTACCCTATTTACTATTAACCGCGGTAAAAAAAGTAAAAAGTTACTATTCACCAAAAAAATTATTTTCATCTCATTGAACCACATTTTAGTCCTTGATATTAACCGTGTCTCTCGGATTTTCGAAATTCCATTCACAGAAGCGGCAAAATTAAGTTTTATGAAAAATTCAGTTTTTTAACTACCACTTAGTAGTTTCACTATTCATCAAAAATTGATGTTTTTCAGAACAATGCCAAAATTTCATCCTAAGCTATATTTCATATTCCGAATTCAAAAATGAAATCTTTTTTAACCAAATTCATAACATAGAAGTTGCATTAATTAATTTTATAATTAAATCCTGCTGTTAAAATAAATAGCGTGTTTTTAGGAAATAATATATATCAAAAGATTGACACTTGATTATGTCTGGTTTAAATGTGAAATTACAACCAATGACCAACATTGTATTAAATCGTAAAAATATATTCTAAATATACTTTAAAACCACTCAAATTAATAATTTATCACTATTAATTATTTCGATTAAAAAAGTTGTTTTTAATTATAATTTAGTAATTTTCACTATTCATCAGAATATGAAAGTTATCCGAAAAGTACCAAAATTTCACCTTAGGCTAAATTCGATACTCCGAATCCAAGAATGAAGTTCATTTTGAAAAATAAGATTTACAGAATTTTAAAAAGTGGTTATTACTATTCATAACGGCTAGTTTTAATAATATTTTAATAGCATATCGTTGTTTAGTGAAACTCGGTGTTGCGTACAACACACGCTATCGAGGAAGGTTGCGATTGCGTGTAATGCAAGGCAAGTCAAGGATGCGTGTTGTGCAAGCTCCTTTTGGTGTAGCGTACAACACAAGACATTAATAAAATTAAAAAGAATATTTTTTATAAAATCATGGGTTGTTACATTCTACCCCCCTTAAAATGAATTTCGCCCTCGAAATTCGTCGGGGTTATAAATGGTTTACTATTCGAAAGTTTCTTTAATAGAAACCCACATCGTAAAAAGGAATACCAAAACCTATCTTTAAAAACAAAAGTATGAAACGTAACGGTTACCCAAATAAACTAATCATTGGGTTTCCACATAGGTGAAAATATGGATATGGAAGAGAAATCTAACCATCATGTTCTGATGGAGAGTGGTAGAGAACATGGCTATGGAAAAGCCAGTAATCACAAATCCATAGATATGTGATGATATAAGGTACCATCTGATTCATCAGGTATAAGATCACTAGGACAACATTTTTGGTTTTCAAGATCATTTCCCCTAAAGTTGAAAATTTTGTATTAGAAGAAATACTTACTTGATTTTGGTACAATCTAACTGTTGTTCGTGAATTTAACAATTTCTACTTCATCCCTTAAAGAAATGAAGTTGAATTTGTTATTCGTGATGTGTTAGTAGATCATGTGATAGAATGATGGGTTATTCCATCTCTTTCAAACAAAATGTTAGCAAAAGTTATAAGTCCATATTGTGGTTAGATTAATTGTATATGGTTCCAAAAATGATCTTATACTTCATATATCATACCGCTTAATAAAACTAGTTTATACTAACCAGGGACTTCCTATAGGCCAGTGGTAGGCGATAAATGCCAGTCGCACTTCGGTTGTGGGTTCGATTCCCACAGCCTTGTTCGACGCGATGGGCTGTCGCCCGTCCTGCAGGTTGTCCTTTTTCTAAAACTACGTTACTATAACATCCCATCAATAATATCGAAAATCTTCTATCCTTAAACAATACTAACTTATGTCCAACATAATCCAGTCTAATCTTTAGGCTTATACATAATACTGCAGTCCACTCTCATAATATAGTGACAACGATTACCAGAGATTTAATACCATCGTTGATCCTCATATATCATAAGATATATCTTGTTGGTCACATTCCAAACATTCAAAGGCCTTAATCTTGTACTCTCTTGAATACCCATTGAACCTTATTGAAAACATGAATTCTATTAAAAGTTAACTCTTTCCACATAACCCTCAAAATTCTATATACTCAAACCATGATATCACTTAGTCCTTATATCAATCATGAGCTCATGAATACTATTAAACATTTCATTATGCGCATATCATCTTATTTCCAAAAAATATCTCAATCACTTTGAATACTACATCAATAAATATTGCAATAATCAATGATACAACATTATTTTGGAATCCCATTACATAAACACTTAATCATTCCACCACATCGTTGTCATATTCAACATTGCCAATAGTGATTGCATGTGATTTCCCTTTGTCCTTTGCCTTCAATGGTTGCTCACGTTGATCATCACTAACCCTTGGATTAGGGCAATTATTAGCATAATGCCCCATTTCCTTGCACTTGAAGCATTGAAGTGTTGGTGGTGCGTTCTCTGTAGTGTTTTCTTTATTCACATCATTAGAAACCCTTTTTCCATTACTTTGACACTCAGCTGCTCGATGACCTTCTTTTCCACACTTAAAACATTTTCTAGTCCCTTTAAGACAATCTCCACCATGCTTCTTTCCACACTTTGTGCATAAGGAAACATTCATCTTCTTTTCACCATTATTCTGAGATTTCTCCTTGAACTCCATCTTTCTTTTCTTGTCAAAACCATGAGATGGATATGTAACACCAACTTCCATTTCTACCTTCATAGAACAACGCACAATTTCTTCATAGCTACTGAAGACTCTTATAGCTAATGCCCTTCGAAGACTTGGTTTTAAGCCACTGAAAAATCGATCAACTTTACTTTCAGGTTGGATGATAATACCAGAAGCGTACCTTGCAAGTCTTGTAAAATTTGCTTCATAGGTACTAACATATTCATCATCCCTTTGCTTCAGTTCAAGGAACTCTTTCTCCATCTTTGTTCGGAGAATACGAGGGAAGTACTTATTGAAAAATAAGTTCTTGAACTCGTCCCATTCCATGGACTCAATTTCATCTCTTGGCCTCGTATTCTTGATAATATTCCACCATTGATCAGCTTCACCTTCCAAACGATATACTGCTAAGATGACTTTAACATGTTCAGAACATTGAAGAACTGAAAATATCTTTTCAGTAGTACTGATCCATTGTTCAGCCACAAGTGGATCAAAAGACCCACTGAAAGAAGGTGGACGTTGCCTCATGAAGGACTCAATAGAATATTGTTCCCTTCTCTGCTCATTTGGAAGTCCAGAATGATTCATAGCTTGTGTAAGTATAGCAATAAGATTTTGCACTCCATCTCCCATAACATTTGTTTGTTCAGGAGGGCAATCATTGCATTGTCCATTGCATTGATCAACACGGTTCCTTCGGGTTCTAGCCATCGTCTAAAACCCAAAAAGAATAGTGTGAGAGGCAAAAATCATGCTAGGGAAAACAACATAATAAAGGGGGAGTACCTTCAATATCCAACATCTTAGGTTTAATTCTATGATTGTTAGCGTAATTCTATTACTATAACCTATACGTATACTTATCCCTAGGGACACCCCTAGACATACCTTAGAAATATCTCTAGGGATCTCACTAACGTTTTCGCATCCTAGTTTCCAAAGGTTGACTAAACCTTTCCTCTGATACCAATTGTAGAGACCCGAAGCCTGACGTACATGGAAATTACATTACTTTTGCGGAATACTTAGTACATAACAAAAACACACACACAAGGATCGTAATAGTTTAGTGTCTTTGGAAACTCGGAACGTAATCTTCTAAACGTGGTGAAAGATCTTCAACATCTCCCATAAAGATCTTTTTTTTTACCTAAAACCTTTCTTTATATCCTGGGGAAAAGAAAACATAAAAGGGTGAGCTCAAATGCTCAGTAAGGGTAAACAAAAGAAATATCAATCACATCATATACATAAGAACATAGCTTTTGGAAATCTTAACCTGCAAAAGAGCTCATAATATCATAACGTGGGATAAATCATAGAAGTGAAAATGAAATCATAACTTAAAACATTACTCATTGTGGCATACACACATAATCATAGAGAATCATTTCTTGTTTGTCAAGACTCATTGCCAAGACTATCTTAGTGGACAAAGTCCCTTTCTGAATCGAGTAATCCTCGTTTCAGTCCTGTTTCACTGAACCGGTATAACCTACCATTCCAGCCATGTCTATCTCATGAGATATAAAATCTTTACCCAATGCATTGGAGGGAGATATAGGTCCCACCCATCTCTTAATGATACCATTCTTATGTGTGCCACAAAATCATAAATCATACATCATTTCATAACCCATGTAATAAAAATGGGATTCTTAAACAACATGACATCATAAAACCATTCATATAAGATAAAGGAATTCATAAACATAATTCCATCACAACATAGTCAAATCAATGTAAAAATATGGATAGAAACAGAACCCTTTATTATCTTTGATGGAAAATACTTTTGATAAAACACTTGAAATGAATTCTTGAGGAAAATATCCTTTCTTCTTTAAAATCAATTTCTTTTCACAAAACATCATGCAATTTTAAAAGAAAGATATTTTATTGAAAATAGTCATGAAATCTTTTAGAGGAAGATTCATGAAAATAAGGCTTTATAAAACAGTATAAATCTGTTCGTGCCGTATAAGTTAAAAAAAACATTCTTCGTACTTTTGTCGGAAAAGTCAAAAAGTACCTCGTACGAAAAAAAACGACAAAAGATTCCTTTCATATTCTTTACTAAAAACTCACCTAAGGGTAAAATTGGATTTAAACTATTGCAAGTGGATGGAAACAATATTACATATTGAGGGAACATGGATGTGGATGATAAAATACACCCCAGTAAATACTTACGAATAAACAATCTCGGATAAAAATGAGATTGTGATATTTCCCTTACCTTAGGTCCAATTTGCTTCGTATGTGTCCGAACCTCCTGTATAATGATTTAAATCATGTTATTGACTTATTCCAGAATCATATTCATTGTTATGATATCATATATGGTTCACTTATGACATTATATTACCCGTTCTTTTGTAAATTCCATGTTAAAGAAGCATTTTGGGTAAAATCATTTCATTTATCGTAGGTGTTTTGACTTGTTGTTCTTGACATCATTATTACTTATATCATTATTTACTTACTTCCAGAATATAAAATATGATTTATATATCATATATATTCAGTATATATATATATATAATAGATAGATAAATAAAATGAAAAACACCGTTCATGGAGACGGTAGTCCGTACGTACGCATGAACGCTGTTTTACTTTCCTTATTGTCTTGAAATGGAAGTGAGTAGATGACATACATATATATATATATATACATAAATCCAGTAGCTTTATAATGTCATATATTTCATTATTATTTCTTATATATACTTTATAATCATTCTTAAATTGTTAACATGGAGAATGAATCTCATCGCGTCGTGGAGACGGTAGTCCGTACGTACGCACGAGCGATGATATCATTTCCATAAATATTGAACGGAATTGGAGTGGATTATAAAATATATCAGAATCAATATGATGTTGTAATAACTATGTATAGTTATTCTTTACACCATTATACCCATCCATGTAAGGTGGTGGTGGAAAATAGAATACACCACGGCGTGGAGACGGTATTCTGTACGTACGCACGCGCGGTGATTTCATTTTTTCCGTAGGATGGATAGAAGGTGAATTAGGGTTGTTTCATATTTATAATAACATATCAGTATGTAAGTAATACTGATGTTATTACTTTATCATGAAACAACTAAAGAAGAAGAAGTTGAAGAAGAAAGTAATTGAAAAGATCGGTAATGGATATTACCTCTTCTTTGGCACGCCTCTTTGAATCCTCTACTTAAAGAACTAAGAGTGGTCTTTGGAGAAGAACAGGACCTCTAGGACTATTCTAGGTAAGTGGAGAGGAGAAAATGGCAGCGGTTGGCCGAGCTTGAGTGCTCAATTTGGTGTGAGGAGGAGGGGGAGGAGGTGCCCTTTTATAAGGGAGGAGAGGGGCACCTTAGGAATATCTCAAAATATTATTTTATATTAAAGTCAAAATCGGTTTATAATGGTTCCAAAGGGTCTTATTTCGACGATAAGGTGGGTATGGGTCGAAATCCTATCAACCAATAGAATTTAGACAAGTTTAGGATATTATTTTAACCTTATCAATTAGATTTAACTCTAAGTTAAATAATTTAACTTTTACCATGTCTTTTTGTTTGCTTTCACTATATGGTTAATAAACTTACTATAACATGCCAAAAGAACCCCAAACTGTTTATTATTAATATATATATACTTATCTAAGTCATTTGGCCGAACCTTAGATTTTTAGGAATACAATAACAATTAATAATATAATATTTGTTTTAAAAACTATTTTGTGTCAATTTTGACACTATTTGATATATGATTTTTTTGAAAGTCATAACAGAATTAAATGTTCGAACCAAGTTGATTAAATCAACATTAATATATCATAGTAACCTAGAAAATTAGTGGAATTCATAAAAAATCTCAAATTACATTTATTTTGGTGTTTATAACATCAATTATGTCAATATTTCATTAATAAGATAATTACTGCATCATCGTTGTGTCATAAATAAATTAAATTATTTTATGTCTAAAAATTACAAATAAAATACCATCATGTAGGAAATCTTTTTAGCTTTCTAATGAATATTTACAATCGAATATATCTTATGTATAACCCCATATTAAAAATGATTTACTTATTAAACTTTGATTTTAACTATTTTAACCTTTCTTTAAATAAATTAATAATAAATGTCCTAATCTAATCCAAGTGGGCCTAAATGGTCATATTTTATTCCTAAGTTTGTTTTTGGTCGAATTACACTTGTCCAATAGAATTAGGACATGTGTTACGGTAATAGTAATATCATATTTACCCTTAGTTACCCTATTTACTATTAACCGCGGTAAAAAAAGTAAAAAGTTACTATTCACCAAAAAAATTATTTTCATCTCATTGAACCACATTTTAGTCCTTGATATTAACCGTGTCTCTCGGATTTTCGAAATTCCATTCACAGAAGCGGCAAAATTAAGTTTTATGAAAAATTCAGTTTTTTAACTACCACTTAGTAGTTTCACTATTCATCAAAAATTGATGTTTTTCAGAACAATGCCAAAATTTCATCCTAAGCTATATTTCATATTCCGAATTCAAAAATGAAATCTATTTTACCAAATTCATAACATAAAAGTTGCATTAATTAATTTTATAATTAAATCCTGCTGTTAAAATAAATAGCGTGTTTTTAGGAAACAATATATATCAAAAGATTGACACTTGATTATGTCTGGTTTAAATGTGAAATTACAACCAATGACCAACATTGTATTAAATCGTAAAAATATATTCTAAATATACTTTAAAACCACTCAAATTAATAATTTATCACTATTAATTATTTCGATTAAAAAAGTTGTTTTTAATTATAATTTAGTAATTTTCACTATTCATCAGAATATGAAAGTTATCCGAAAAGTACCAAAATTTCACCTTAGGCTAAATTCGATACTCCGAATCCAAGAATGAAGTTCATTTTGAAAAATAAGATTTACAGAATTTTAAAAAGTGGTTATTACTATTCATAACGGCTAGTTTTAATAATATTTTAATAGCATATCGTTGTTTAGTGAAACTCGGTGTTGCGTACAACACACGCTATCGAGGAAGGTTGCGATTGCGTGTAATGCAAGGCAAGTAAAGGATGCGTGTTGTGCAAGCTCCTTTTGGTGTAGCGTACAACACAAGACATTAATAAAATTAAAAAGAATATTTTTTATAAAATCATGGGTTGTTACATTCTACCCCCCTTAAAATGAATTTCGCCCTCGAAATTCGTCGGGGTTATAAATGGTTTACTATTCGAAAGTTTCTTTAATAGAAACCCACATCGTAAAAAGGAATACCAAAACCTATCTTTAAAAACAAAAGTATGAAACGTAACGGTTACCCAAATAAACTAATCATTGGGTTTCCACATAGGTGAAAATATGGATATGGAAGAGAAATCTAACCATCATGTTCTGATGGAGAGTGGTAGAGAACATGGCTATGGAAAAGCCAGTAATCACAAATCCATAGATATGTGATGATATAAGGTACCATCTGATTCATCAGGTATAATATCACTAGGACAACATTTTTGGTTTTCAAGATCATTTCCCCTAAAGTTGAAAATTTTGTATTAGAAGAAATACTTACTTGATTTTGGTACAATCTAACTGTTGTTCGTGAATTTAACAATTTCCACTTCATCCCTTAAAGAAATGAAGTTGAATTTGTTATTCGTGATGTGTTAGTAGATCATGTGATAGAATGATGGGTTATTCCATCTCTTTCAAACAAAATGTTAGCAAAAGTTATAAGTCCATATTGTGGTTAGATTAATCGTATATGGTTCCAAAAATGATCTTATACTTCATATATCATACCGCTTAATAAAACTAGTTTATACTAACCAGGGACTTCCTGTAGGCCAGTGGTAGGCGATAAATGCCAGTCGCACTTCGGTTGTGGGTTCGATTCCCACAGCCTTGTTCGACGCGATGGGCTGTCGCCCGTCCTGCAGGTTGTCCTTTTTCTAAAACTACGTTACTATAACATCCCATCAATAATATCGAAAATCTTCTATCCTTAAACAATACTAACTTATGTCCAACATAATCCAGTCTAATCTTTAGGCTTATACATAATACTGCAGTCCACTCTCATAATATAGTGACAACGATTACCAGAGATTTAATACCATCGTTGATCCTCATATATCATAAGATATATCTTGTTGGTCACATTCCAAACATTCAAAGGCCTTAATCTTGTACTCTCTTGAATACCCATTGAACCTTATTGAAAACATGAATTCTATTAAAAGTTAACTCTTTCCACATAACCCTCAAAATTCTATATACTCAAACCATGATATCACTTAGTCCTTATATCAATCATGAGCTCATGAATACTATTAAACATTTCATTATGCGCATATCATCTTATTTCCAAAAAATATCTCAATCACTTTGAATACTACATCAATAAATATTGCAATACTCAATGATACAACATTATTTTGGAATCCCATTACATAAACACTTAATCATTCCACCACATCGTTGTCATATTCAACATTGCCAATAGTGATTGCATGTGATTTCCCTTTGTCCTTTGCCTTCAATGGTTGCTCACGTTGATCATCACTAACCCTTGGATTAGGGCAATTATTAGCATAATGCCCCATTTCCTTGCACTTGAAGCATTGAAGTGTTGGTGGTGCGTTCTCTGTAGTGTTTGCTTTATTCACATCATTAGAAACCCTTTTTCCATTACTTCGACACTCAGCTGCTCGATGACCTTCTTTTCCACACTTAAAACATTTTCTAGTCCCTTTAAGACAATCTCCACCATGCTTCTTTCCACACTTTGTGCATAAGGAAACATTCATCTTCTTTTCACCATTATTCTGAGATTTCTCCTTGAACTCCATCTTTCTTTTCTTGTCAAAACCATGAGATGGATATGTAACACCAAATTCCATTTCTACCTTCATAGAACAACGCACAATTTCTTCATAGCTACTGAAGTCTCTTATAGCTAATGCCCTTCGAAGACTTGGTTTTAAGCCACTGAAAAATCGATCAACTTTACTTTCAGGTTGGATGATAATACCAGAAGCGTACCTTGAAAGTCTTGTAAAATTTGCTTCATAGGTACTAACATATTCATCATCCCTTTGCTTCAGTTCAAGGAACTCTTTCTCCATCTTTGTTCGGAGAATACGAGGGAAGTACTTATTGAAAAATAAGTTCTTGAACTCGTCCCATTCCATGGACTCAATTTCATCTCTTGGCCTCGTATTCTTGATAAGATTCCACCATTGATCAACTTCACCTTCCAAACGATATACTGCTAAGATGACTTTATCATGTTCAGAACATTGAAGAACTGAAAATATCTTTTCAGTAGTACTGATCCATTGTTCAGCCACAAGTGGATCAGAAGACCCACTGAAAGAAGGTGGACGTTGCCTCATGAAGGACTCAATAGAATATTGTTCCCTTCTCTTCTCATTTGGAAGTCTAGAATGATTCATAGCTTGTGTAAGTATAGCAATAAGATTTTTCACTCCATCTCCCATAACATTTGTTTGTTCAGGAGGGCAATCATTGCATTGTCCATTGCATTGATCAACACGGTTCCTTCGGGTTCTAGCCATCGTCTAAAACCCAAAAAGAATAGTGTGAGAGGCAAAAATCATGCTAGGGAAAACAACATAATAAAGGGGGAGTACCTTCAATATCCAACATCTTAGGTTTAATTCTATGATTGTTAGCGTAATTCTATTACTATAACCTATACGTATACTTATCCCTAGGGACACCCCTAGACATACCTTAGAAATATCTCTAGGGATCTCACTAACGTTTTCGCATCCTAGTTTCCAAAGGTTGACTAAACCTTTCCTCTGATACCAATTGTAGAGACCCGAAGCCTGACGTACATGGACATTACATTACTTTTGCGGAATACTTAGTACATAACAAAAACACACACACAAGGATCGTAATAGTTTAGTGTCTTTGGAAACTCGGAACGTAATCTTCTAAACGTGGTGAAAGATCTTCAACATCTCCCATAAAGATCTTTTTTTTACCTAAAACCTTTCTTTATATCCTGGGGAAAAGAAAACATAAAAGGGTGAGCTCAAATGCTCAGTAAGGGTAAACAAAAGAAATATCAATCACATCATATACATAAGAACATAGCTTTTGGAAATCTTAACCTGCAAAAGAGCTCATAATATCATAACGTGGGATAAATCATAGAAGTGAAAATGAAATCATAACTTAAAACATTACTCATTGTGGCATACACACATAATCATAGAGAATCATTTCTTGTTTGTCAAGACTCATTGCCAAGACTATCTTAGTGGACAAAGTCCCTTTCTGAATCGAGTAATCCTCGTTTCAGTCCTGTTTCACTGAACCGGTATAACCTACCATTCCAGCCATGTCTATCTCATGAGATATAAAATCTTTACCCAATGCATTGGATGGAGATATAGGTCCCACCCATCTCTTAATGATACCATTCTTATGTGTGCCACAAAATCATAAATCATACATCATTTCATAACCCATGTAATAAAAATGGGATTCTTAAACAACATGACATCATAAAACCATTCATATAAGATAAAGGAATTCATAAACATAATTCCATCACAACATAGTCAAATCAATGTAAAAATATGGATAGAAACAGAACCCTTTATTATCTTTGATGGAAAATACTTTTGATAAAACACTTGAAATGAATTCTTGAGGAAAATATCCTTTCTTCTTTAAAATCAATTTCTTTTCACAAAACATCATGCAATTTTAAAAGAAAGATATTTTATTGAAAATAGTCATGAAATCTTTTAGAGGAAGATTCATGAAAATAAGGCTTTATAAAACAGTATAAATCTGTTCGTGCCGTATAAGTTAAAAAAAACATTCTTCGTACTTTTGTCGGAAAAGTCAAAAAGTACCTCGTACGAAAAAAAAACGACAAAAGATTCCTTTCATATTCTTTACTAAAAACTCACCTAAGGGTAAAATTGGATTTAAACTATTGCAAGTGGATGGAAACAATATTACATATTGAGGGAACATGGATGTGGATGATAAAATACACCCCAGTAAATACTTACGAATAAACAATCTCGGATAAAAATGAGATTGTGATATTTCCCTTACCTTAGGTCCAATTTGCTTCGTATGTGTCCGAACCTACTGTATAATGATTTAAATCATGTTATTGACTTATTCTAGAATCATATTCATTGTTATGATATCATATATGGTTCACTTATGACATTATATTACCCGTTCTTTTGTAAATTCCATGTTAAAGAAGCATTTTGGGTAAAATCATTTCATTTATCGTAGGTGTTTTGACTTGTGGTTCTTGACATCATTATTACTTATATCATTATTTACTTACTTCCAGAATATAAAATATGATTTATATATCATATATATTCAGTATATATATATATATAATAGATAGATAAATAAAATGAAAAACACCGTTCATGGAGACGGTAGTCCGTACGTACGCATGAATACTGTTTTACTTTCCTTATTGTCTTGAAATGGAAGTGAGTAGATGACATACATATATATATATATATATACATAAATCCATTAGATTTATAATGTCATATATTTCATTATTATTTCTTATATATACTTTATAATCATTCTTAAATTGTTAACATGGAGAATGAATCTCATCGCGTCGTGGAGACGGTAGTCCGTACGTACGCACGAGCGATGATATCATTTCCATAAATATTGAACGGAATTGGAGTGGATTATAAAATATATCAGAATCAATATGATGTTGTAATAACTATGTATAGTTATTCTTTACACCATTATACCCATCCATGTAAGGTGGTGGTGGAAAATAGATTACACCACGGCGTGGAGACGGTATTCTGTACGTACGCACGCGCGGTGATTTCATTTTTTCCGTAGGATGGATAGAAGGTGAATTAGGGTTGTTTCATATTTATAATAACATATCAGTATGTAAGTAATACGGATGTTATTACTTTATCATGAAACAACTAAAGAAGAAGAAGTTGAAGAAGAAAGAAATTGAAAAGATCGGTAATGGATATTACCTCTTCTTTGGAACGCCTCTTTGAATCCTCCACTTAAAGAACTAAGAGTGGTCTTTGGAGAAGAACAGGACCTCTAGGACTATTCTAGGGAAGTGGAGAGGAGAAAATGGCAGCGGTTGGCCGAGCTTGAGTGCTCAATTTGGTGTGAGGAGGAGGGGGAGGAGGTGCCCTTTTATAAGGGAGGAGAGGGGCACCTTAGGAATATCTCAAAATATTATTTTATATTAAAGTCAAAATCGGTTTATAATGGTTCCAAAGGGTCTTATTTCGAATATAAGGTGGGTATGGGTCGAAATCCTATCAACCAATAGAATTTAGACAAGTTTAGGATATTATTTTAACCTTATCAATTAGATTTAACTCTAAGTTAAATAATTTAACTTTTACCATGTCTTTTTGTTTGCTTTCACTATATGGTTAATAAACTTACTATAACATGCCAAAAGAACCCCAAACTGTTTATTATTAATATATATATATACTTATCTAAGTCATTTGGCCGAACCTTAGATTTTTAGGAATACAATAACAATTAATAATATAATATTTGTTTTAAAAACTATTTTGTGTCAATTTTGACACTATTTGATATATGATTTTTTTGAAAGTCATAAAAAAATTAAATGTTCGAACCAAGTTGATTAAATCAACATTAATATATCATAGTAACCTAGAAAATTAGTGGAATTCATAAAAAATCTCAAATTACATTTATTTTGGTGTTTATAACATCAATTATGTCAATATTTCATTAATAAGATAATTACTGCATCATCGTTGTGTCATAAATAAATTAAATTATTTTATGTCTAAAAATTACAAATAAAATACCATCATGTAGGAAATATTTTTAGCTTTCTAATGAATATTTACAATCGAATATATCTTATGTATAACCCCATATTAAAAATGATTTACTTATTAAACTTTGATTTTAACTATTTTAACCTTTCTTTAAATAAATTAATAATAAATGGCCTAATCTAATCCAAGTGGGCCTAAATGGTCATATTTTATTCCTAAGTTTGTTTTTGGTCGAATTACACTTGTCCAATAGAATGAGGACATGTGTTACGGTAATAGTAATATCATATTTACCCTTAGTTACCCTATTTACTATTAACCGCGGTAAAAAAAGTAAAAAGTTACTATTCACCAAAAAAATTATTTTCATCTCATTGAACCACATTTTAGTCCTTGATATTAACCGTGTCTCTCGGATTTTCGAAATTCCATTCACAGAAGCGGCAAAATTAAGTTTTATGAAAAATTCAGTTTTTTAACTACCACTTAGTAGTTTCACTATTCATCAAAAATTGATGTTTTTCAGAACAATGCCAAAATTTCATCCTAGGCTATATTTCATATTCCGAATTCAAAAATGAAATCTATTTTACCAAATTCATAACATAGAAGTTTCATTAATTAATTTTATAATTAAATCCTGCTGTTAAAATAAATAGCGTGTTTTTAGGAAACAATATATATCAAAAGATTGACACTTGATTATGTCTGGTTTAAATGTGAAATTACAACCAATGACCAACATTGTATTAAATTGTAAAAATATATTCTAAATATACTTTAAAACCACTCAAATTAATAATTTATCACTATTAATTATTTCGATTAAAAAAGTTGTTTTTAATTATAATTTAGCAATTTTCACTATTCATCAGAATATGAAAGTTATCCGAAAAGTACCAAAATTTCACCTTAGGCTAAATTCGATACTCCGAATCCAAGAATGAAGTTCATTTTGAAAAATAAGATTTACAGAATTTTAAAAAGTGGTTATTACTATTCATAACGGCTAGTTTTAATAATATTTTAATAGCATATCGTTGTTTAGTGAAACTCGGTGTTGCGTACAACACACGCTATCGAGGAAGGTTGCGATTGCGTGTAATGCAAGGCAAGTCAAGGATGCGTGTTGTGCAAGCCCCTTTTGGTGTAGCGTACAACACAAGACATTAATAAAATTAAAAAGAATATTTTTTATAAAATCATGGGTTGTTACAGGTCAAGAGACTCTCCCTCACTTATGAGGGAGTCTAGAGGTTTTCCAAAATTAAATAGAGGGTTTAGTCTTAGGTGGTCCTCACACCATAACCTCTCATGGGAGGTTAGGATCAGGTGGGCCCCACCACCATAACCTCTCAGGGGAGGTTTAGGTGTGGTGGTTCCCACATCCAACTTCCACATGGGTGGTTAAAATAGATAAAATAAAATAAAACATGCATTTATTTTATTTTATTATTTCCATAAAAAACAAAAAAACTAACTTTTACCCTCGACCAACTGCCGTCGAGGTGAAAGTCTTCCTAAGAGAATACCAGCGCTGCGAGTTCAATGGTGCCCTCGATTTTCAATTCTAAGCACCGGTTAAAAAGTTATAAAAACCTGCTCGTACATTTACTGAATGTACCTAAACAAAACTTCAGAAATTGATTCCAGGCACACCGGGCCTAAGAATCACATGCTGTCAATTTTCGCGGACTTACAAAATTCCCATTTAATTAAAAAAAATTTATAAGGAATTTCTGGGTTTTTAAATTCTACCCACCTTTGGATTTATGTCCCCGTAAGCCACAACTAAAACTAAGGGAACACGTGGGGGTACTGAGCATGCATCTGAGCCTCCCACTCCAAAGTGCTCTTCTAGAGGTTCTCGTGCTACCAGCGAACGCGCACCAGAGGTATCAACCATCCTCGAAGGACCCTATATTTTCGATCCTCGATCTCTACTAGAACCTCCATAAAAGTCTCCCCATTATCGATGTCCAGCTCGACATGGTCAATGATGTGAGAAGGGTTTTGCATGTATCTCCTTAGTTGGGATACGTGGAAGATGTCGTGCACCCGGTGCAAATGAGGTGGTAGAGATAAATGGTAAGCCCCCTCACCAACTCTAATAAGGACCTAGAAAGGTATGATTAATCTCAAAGATAACTTGCCACCTCAGCCAAATCTCCGTAGACCTCGTCGGGGTGAGACCTGTAGAAAGACGTGGTTGCCAAACACGAACTCCAGAGGTCTCCGTCTCTTGTTAGCATATGATACTCTGTGCAGTCTTCATCCACTCTTATATGATCCACACCTTCTCTGTGGTAGCCCGTACCATCCTTGGTCCCACGAGTGCTGAATCCCCTGGGTCAGTCCAGCATAAAGGTGATCTGTAAGGTTGACCATACAATGACTTAAAAGGTGCCATACCTATGGTGGAGTGATAGCTATTATTGTATGAAAACTCCACCAAAGGCAAGTGATCCTCGCAACTATGACTGATATCGAGGACACAAGCACACAACATGTCCTCAAGGGTCTGAATGGTTCGCTCGGTCTGGCCATCCGTCTGAGGATGGAAGGTAGTTCGCAAACGAAGTTGCGTCCTGAAAGCCTCCTGCAACCATCCCTGCACATAGAGGCGTCCCAAGCTCTATACTGAACCCTGCTCTCTAATCGGTAGGAAGTGGGATGACTTGGTGAGTCAGTCGATGATCACCCAAATCAAGTCATGTCCCCTGGATGTACATGGAAGTCCTATAACGAAGTACACGGATATCCCATCCCACTTCCACTCTAGAACCTATAAAAGATGAACCAAGCTTGCTGGTACATGATGCTCTGCCTTCACTTGCTGACAAGTGAGGCACTGAGAGACAAACTCTGCTAATTCCTTCTTCATTCCTGGCCACCAGTGCTATCATTGGAGATCCTGGTACATCTTTGCTACACCTAGATGTACCACTAGAGGGGATGTGTGGAACTCCCTCAAAACTTCCTCCTTAAGTGACACTGGTACCATGGTATGTCCTCTGAAAAGGATGAAATGCTCCCCACCTTTAGAAAATCCATCAGGTGCCTTCCCTATGGATATTTGAGCACATCATGTCTCGTAGTTAGCGTCCCCATGCTGTGCCTCCCTGAATCACTGAAGAAGTGGGGGAGTGACTGTAAGAGACTGTAGGAAGGCTGATTCATCTTTATCCACAAAGGATATCGGTAAAGCAGCCAGATACTTCGTTGCCTCACCTAGCAGCTGTATACCAAACCTCCTACTGAGTGCATATGCAACAACATTCCCCTTCCTAGGAGTATAGACTATCTCAAAGTAATAGTTCTCGAGGAACTCAATCCAATGTCGTTGTCTCAGGTTTAGGTCCATCTGAGAGAAGATATACCTAAGACTATTGTGATTAGAGTATACAGTAAAAAGTTCACCCATCAGATAATGTCGCCACATTTTCAAGGCGAAGACCACTACTTCTAACTCCAGGTCATGGGTAGCGTAGTTCTGATTTTTTTGTCTCAGCTGAAAAGAACCATATGCGATCAATTCTCTCTCCTGAATCAGGACACATCCAAGTTCAGTTCCTGATTTGTCATAGTAGACAACATACCCTACACCTTCCTATAGAAGCCTCAAGATGGGGAAACTAGTTAGCCTCTTATTTAGCTCTTGAAAGCTCTGATGGCATCTCTGCGACCACACAAAGGTTTTCCCCTTCTTCGTCAAGGCTGATAGTGGTGATGTAACTCTGGAGAAGTCTGGTACAAACCTTCAGTAATATCCAGCCAAACCCAGGAAACTCCGTACCTCTGTCACACTTTTGGGTGGCTCCCAAGCAAGTACTGCCTCAATCTTCGCTGGATCCACTGCAAATCCAGCCTCTGAGATGACATGACCTAGAAAGTGAACCTATCAGATCCAAAATTGGCAGTTTGAGAGTTCACCATAAAGATGGTGCTCTCGGAGTGTGTCCAGTACTACCTGCAAATGGTAGGCATGCTCCTCCTCAGTAGCCAAGTAGAACAGAATGTCATCGATGAATACTACGACAAAGAAATCAAGGTATGGATGAAAGACCTCATTCATGAATCCCATGAACACTGCTGGAGCATTGGTTACGCCGAATGGCATAACCGAAAACTCATAGTGGCTGTACCGACATCTGAAAGCCATCTTCTACAAATCCTCATCTCGAACTCTGAGCAGGTGATAACCTGATCTGAGGTCTATCTTAGAGAACTATCGTGCTCCCTTCAACTGATCCAAGAGGTCATTAATCCTCAGGAGTGGGTACTTGTTCTTCATAGTCACTTGGTTCAGGCACCGGTAGTCGACACAAAGCCTCAAGCTCCCATCTGCCTTCTTGGTGAATAGAATCGGGGATGCCCAGGGAGAAACACTGGGCTGGATGAATCCCTTTTATTGTAAGTCCTCTAGCTGTACCCATAGCTCGGGAAGCTCCGTGGGAGCCATCCGATATGATGGTGTAGATATCGGTGCAGTCCCAGGGTACAGGTCAATGTAAAAGTCTACCTCTCTGCGAGGGGGTAGACCTGGAACTTCATCAGGGAAGACATCCACGTATAGGTCCACCACTATAGGATAGCTCGGACTCTCCACATCAACTACTCCAAGGGTAAGGCTATCCAACTGATGAGTGATCAGCTGCACTCTCCTCCGAGTAAGTCCATCCTATGCTGCAAAGGCTCCCTCTCACCGATGAAGGTAAACCTGGTCCCATCCGTGCAGACACATCGCACTTTGCGCTTAATACAGTCAATAAGATGACGTCATAAGGCCTAGACGCTGCTACTAGGAGACCCCATATGAAGCTCTCACCTCCTAGAGTAAGCTCACACTGCCAAAACCAGTGTGTAATCATCAAATCCGCTCCTGTAGGAGTCTCTAGCTCTAAGGATCGAGCCAACAGCTCCATCAAAATCTCTGAGCTCCGAACGAGGACAGTGGAAATGAAAGAGTGACTGGTATCGGTGTCTATAAGTACTGTAGGTATGGTGGAATATACACAGATCGTACCTCAAATCATCTCTAGAGCACCGTGATCATAAGCCTCAGATGCCTAGAGTTGAGCTCTCCCTTGTCCACCAGCTCCCTGCGATCGGGGTGGACCTCCAGGTGGTGGTGGTGGTAACACCTCGAAACGTTGCCCACTGCCAGCTGCACGACCAGATCCTCTGCCACGCTCCCCTGCGCCCTATGGACCACCTCGACCAAATCTCTATCTCTGCCTGGGGGGTCCTTAGACCATCTGATGATCATCCGAATAGCGGGTCGGGTAGTCACGAGCCATGTGACCCTACCCGCTTCATGCATAACACTACCCGCTCCTGGCGTGTCTGTCTCCTGCTCAGGTGTCCCGCACAACCGATCCTGAGTCATGCAGTCGTCCACCTATATGTCTAGTCCTCTTGGACCTCTTCGACATCTGTCTGCTGCATGCTGTAGAAGACTACACTTCATGTCGACTGGTGGTGGATCTGGCTACTGAAGACTGCTCAGTAAGGAAACCCTTCACCAGGAGGGCTCTCTCTAACACCCCTGCCTGTGTCGGGATGCTGAGGGAGATCACTGAAGCCTTAATATCTCGCCTGTGTCCCTGACCGAAGGTTTGGGCCATGAATAATGGGTCTCACACCATATCGGTGGAGTAACGTGAGAGGTCTGTGAACCTCGTTGAGTACTGAGCCACTGTCATGATGCCCTACTACAGATGAAGTAGCTCCTATATGTGCACTGTGTGAAGAGTAGCTGGAACAAACTCTGCCCAAAACAGTCTCTCAAAGTCTGCCCCAGAGAAGCGTCACCTCGTCGTGGACCTAGAGCATCAAGCTCCACCATCTGCTCGTTGCTTCCTATAGAAGTCTGGTAGCAAGAATCACAATGAGGTCTACTGGTGTCCCTACTAGTTGGAAGAATATCACCACAACCTCCAGCCAATCCTCAGCCGCCTATGGGTATGTCTCTCCCCTGAACCTGGGTGGCCTCTAGTGCTAGAACTCGTGCAATGCGCTCAAGCGGCATGCACCATCTGCTACTAGGGCTAGTAGCATCAGTGGCCCAATGGGGAAAGGTACTGCTGGTGCCTCCATTGGACAAGGGGTCCTACACCGAGGCCTCGTTGATCAGTGGGCCGTCAGTGCATACGACTCTCGAAACTTTAGCCAGCTATCTGCATGGAGTCATCCTAAAAGAAACAGATGCGAAACGATAAAAATATTATACCTGGTGAGATGAACTGGTTGAGATGACTTAAAGAAAACTTTTAAAGACACACACACAATCAATATTTTCATGCACTGAGTCTGAAATAAGAAGTTAGGGTCCTGGTGTATGGATACGTTGGCCGCCACACCAACACTAGACTCCATGAACTGAGAACCACACTCACTACCCTTAACACTATTACTTCATAGAAAGAAATATTAGAGTCCTAAGTTATACGGTAGAACTGACTCCTCTGATACCAATTTGTCATGACCTGTCCCGTGAGGCCCGTGCTGTGACTACCCCAATCCCGCCTTCCATAGGCCAAGGGTTGGCGACCAGCACTAAAGGTGTTATTCCCTAAAACTGGGAAGGAATTGACTTTATAACCTGTAAACTCACACAACAGATCAAATAAATAGATATAAAACACTAAGTAAACTTTATAACAAAAGAGTGCTGAAAAGTAAAAGGGGCTGGAAATACAATCCCAACTGTAAAGTACAAGGAATTGGAAGTACAAGTACAACTAAAGAAATGTAAAATAGCTGTTGGGTCATCCTTTGGGATTCCTACCTGAAGGGTAGGTGCAGATAGCCTCCTCAGCACTCCACGTCCTTCAGTCTCCTCCACGTACCGACTCATCATAAGGTCCACCTACGGGTACCGTCTAGTCCTGGTACTCTCAGCCTTAGTCAGTGCTGTTCGTGGTCAGCAACCAACACAAAAAGGTGTGGGTATAGTCCGTGCAGGGGTGAGTATAACGATACTTAGTAGGTACCCCAAGACCCTCAAGGTCTTACAAAATCCATCTAGGATAAACCAAAAAGTATGAAATCAACAGATAACCTTACTTAGGTATATGCCCATACATATACCTAAGTTATCAAATGATCAATCTCAATCATGAGGAAAACAAAAAAGTACCGACTTAGCTCAAACCGGGATTTATTCGAGGGGTAAAAACATTCCTAACCCTCAGCTACTGGAGAACTACTCATCTATCGAGTACAGTGGGCCTGCCGAGTCACACAGAGGCGCTTCCCACTAACCTTGAACTGCTGAGGTACTCCTCCTATCAAGTACCGTTGGTCTGCTGCGCCACACAAAGGCGTTTCCCACGATGGGTCTACTACCACAACCAGGAACTCCCCCTCAGAGATTGTAGAGGTACTCCTCCTATCGAGTATCAAGAGTCTGCCGCCACAACTAGGCGCTCCTCTTCCATGGGTCTACTACACAACTAGGTGCTCCCCACTGGGCTAGTCGAGTCACTCCGAGTCAATCAGTCAGCATTCATCAAGTCTCAACTAGCTACTAGGTTCCCGCACAAATGCTCACTCATCTTCGGAATATCCACTTGAAAAGATAATGGTCGATGATCCAACTTCCATTAAGTCCCACTAAGAAGTATCCCAAGGTATTTTCACGTCTTATTGGTCTCAACGCAACTGACAACACATCAATCAGACACCCGGTCTGTGAGTTATTAGCCATTTAGTCCTGGGGGACCAATTGGATTCATGCATGATCCAACCTAACTATATCTCAACTATACCCCAAACTATAGTGGGGTATAATAAAAGGGACCTTCATTCTCCAAGATTACCAGCTCCGCGGATGGTTCATCAAACGGACGTCCGACGCCAAAGATATGGCCAAAAGAAAGTAAAGAGTCGTAGTGGGACCAAATCCGGTCCGACCCAGTCTGGGCCGACCCAGTCTGGGTCGACCCAGCCTGACCTGTTGGGTCTGGACCAACTTGTTGAGCATGCCAGCCCATTAGGTTCGGCTCGGCCCGTAGGGCCCAGCCCAGCTGGACGCAAGGGGTCGTGGAGGGTCGCGGGGGCGCAGTTCGGTCGCGAGGGCGCAGACCGGATGTGGGTTGGCGCAAGGGCGGTTCGGCCCAGAGGGTGCTGCAAGGGTTTAGATCAGACCAGAGGGCACCGCGAGGGCGCGGGCTGGTTCGGATGGGGCACCGCCAGGGGCGCACGGAGGCTGGCTCGGTTGGGGTTCCGCAAGGGACACTACTGGAAATTTGGGCTATAGCCACGGTTCCAAACCGTGGCTATAGGCCCCAAAACCATGGCTATAGGTTATAGACACCGTTTCATGAACCGTGGCTAGTATTGGCGTGGATATAGGTCTGACCCTATTGCCACGGTTTGGAACCGTGGCTAAAGTCCTATAGCCATGGTTTCAACTGTGGCTAAAGCCTTGTAGCCACAGTTCGAACCGTGGCTAGAGGCATATAGCCATGGTTTTAAACCTTGGCCAGAGGCCCATCCCGATAGATGTAGTAAAAGCCACGGTCATCGTGGCTATAAACCTATAGCCATGGTTTGGAACCTAGGCTATAGGGATTTCCACTGCATAAAAAAAGCCAGCATGGTCACTGTGCTGGCTGTTCGGAGGACTGCCCTAGCACCCCCACCCCCTGCTCTTGCACACCTCTATGCCCCCTCCCCTTCCCTCCCACCTGCACAGCCCCATCTCCCTGCCCCCCACCTGTACACACCCCTCCCCCTGCACCAGCACACCCCTGCCCCCTCTCCCCTCCCCCTGCCCCCACCTGCACACCACTCCCCCTGCCCCCTCTCCCTGCCCCCTACCCCCCACCTGCACACCCCTCCCCCTGCCCCCTTTCCCTACCCCTACCCCTACCTGCACACCCCTCCCCCTGCCCCAGCACACCCCCTGTACCCTCTCCCTACCCCCTACCCCTCACCTGCACACCCCTCCCACTACCCCCTCTCCCTGCCCCCTGACCCCCACCTACACACCCCTCCCACTGCCCCAACACACCCCCTACCCCCACCTGCAC
>CAUJRU010003311.1:0-51889 GCA_963277665.1 Viscum album | reverse complement strand
ACTCCTTATGCTTCATAAATGGAATTGGAAGACATTTGTTTTTTGTAAAGAGACTTCCATTAAGAGTTTTAATTGATAGATACATTGTTAAATAAAAAGTAAAATGTCTAATTTTCATAGAAAACTGAAAAAATGTAAATGAATTCAATGATTCTGAATCAAATAATGCATTGGATATGTTTGATGATACAATTAAAAAACCGACCACCACATCATTGGGAACTTCATCCTCAACAGTTGTGGTCACATAAGCCTAGCCTTTCTCCCTTATAATTTTTTGGGTAAAATTTCATTAACTATTAGGAAAATAATTTTCATAATGTCCCATTTATTTACAATTGTTTTATTTAACATTAAGAACTAATTTCTTCCCCTTGAAATCACGAACTTGGTGGCCTTTTTTTCTCCACACATGTAAGAAACTTCCATTCTCTTTTGGAAAGTACTAGGGTGTTTCTACCAAAATATTCTATAGGGTGGAAAGTTAGTTTTTCCTTTCTTCCCCTTACAAAATTTTCTAGAGTGTTTAGCGAACCTATTCATCTATTCCTTTACCCTTATATAATTATTTTTTAGTCTCGATAGCACATGAGACTATATATTTGTACAATGAAAAAGATTGGGATACCACTTCACATCGGTGGAATGGTTTTAACCCATCAACAAATTGATCTATATTACTTCATGGTTTAACTATGTAGTATGTATCATTCCATGATCATATTATGAAGTTAGGTATATAAATTGTATCATTATCATCCTCCTTTTTCCTCAGACTCAAAAATTTCTTTTCCATATCTGCTCGATGTTCATGAGGAAAGTATTTTTATATGAAAATATATTTAAATTACCTACATTCCATATTTTCTACTTCTACATATTCCTTAGTCTTTTTAATTAATGAACACTATTAATAAGAATATCTTGAGAGATGATAAAATTACATGGAAGGTTTTTTCCATTTCTTACTCCCTAAAGAAAAAAATATTTTCTCTATGAAATATATCCATTGCTCATCCAATAATAGATATATAGTCACATAGAATGTAGGAATTTTTTCTTCTGATTAAGTGGTAAAACATTGATCCTCCAAATTATGGATCTTGTTTCTCCATATGATTAAATTTATTATTCATAACTTTAGTCAGTTGTCCCAGTATGGTTATAAGTTGTTCAACACTAGTTCTATCACTAGCTCCACTATAATTATCTTGAATAGGATAGAAATCCCTATATGGATTACATTTATTGATATTGTTTACATTACTTATACTAAGTGACATATTTAAAAAATGGAATAAACCAGATTAGGTTATGAGTCATAATGCATAATTCCAAAATAGTAAAATAATTAACATAAATTTAAAAATTTATGCATATATAATATCATAATCATAAAAATGGTTTCATTGTAGAAATATTTACTCATAAATCCTTCATAATGGTTTTTAAAAAATATGATTTATCCTATGAATATCCCCTAGGAGTTCCAAACTAGGTGCCCAGTAAGGCTTCTTGTCATGTACCAGGTTACCCCAAGTCAGGCCCAGAACACCTTGTCGGAGTTGCCACTCTTAGGTACATCTATATGAGAACCACTTTCACATGTAGTATCTATATATGGATGTATTTCTTTGAGTACCCACACAATATCAATGCTACCAAAATTATAGGATGGTCTCCTATACTTATACTCATTGACTAAATTATTGCAATTTTCCTTAATTAACGTTTTTGTAAATCATGTTTCCAAGGTTTTTGTTAATCTTCCTTTGATTCCAACTGTAACACCTCGACCCGAGTTTGCCAGTGTCGGTCCATTATTTTTTTAAATTGGTATGATACTAAGAAATAAAATCCTGAAGAACTGGTCAGTTTAGTATTCGTGTAAAATCCAGTTACAAACATAAGTTTTACATTATATCTTGAAATGAGAAACAACATAATGTCTCCTTTAAAAATATCCATTTCCCTTAGAATATCCCTATATGTCTATCAAAATATTCTTCTTTGTATCCTAGGAAAAAATTTAATATAATAAATTGGTGAGATCATATTCTTAGTAAGTATAAAAAATTTAGTTGAATCCATCATAAAATAGCATAAACTTTTAAGGAAAGGTATAAAATTGAAACAAAAGCCTTTTTAACAAAATCATCAACATAATATGCAAAGAATAAATAAAAAAATACCATTTATACATTCACATGGATATTCTACTAGAAGAATAAACACATGTAATATCAATATCTAATCTCATAATGAGGTAATGCATAATGTCGTACATCATGACCACATTGTCAAGGCCTCATACTTGGAAAATAATTTTTTGGGAATGACTTTAGGAAAAACCAAAAATAATTTGTTTCGTGAGACCTACCAATTCATCAAGGGGGTTTAATTTACCGGTCTCCTACCCATAGGGAATTTATTTAGCAGTCCCCAAACCTTCACTTACAATGTCCAAATATTTCCTCATAGGAATATAATGAAACATAACCAATATAAAAATTCATATCAAAACAAGAATAAGAAATGTTAATACATTAACCATAAACTATAAATGGTATCAAAATGGCACATGCACAGTCAAACATAGAATAAACCCTTCAATAAAATATTGCAGATTATATCATAATAAATTAACCTTGATGAAACATAAAATCCAACAAAGTTTGTTGACATGGATGAAAATAATCTAATAAAATATTTAAAACACTTTAAGAGAAATATCCCTTTTGGAATAATTTAAAAACAACCCAATTATAAAATAAAACAATTGTTTTAAAAATAACCTTGTAAGATTGTAGGGTAATATTTTAATCGTAAAGGCATCATAACGATGGAAATAAACATTCATTCCATATACATTAGAAAAAATTCTTTCTTTAATATGTCGAAATGTTCATAAAGTACCCCGTTTGGAAAATGAAGGAAAGATTCATTTCAAAACATGTTTAAAAATTAAAACATGGGTAAAAATGACTACAAAAATTTGTTGATATTATTTTTTAAATATATTTTAAGAAACATTGATATGGATGATAAATATTTAGCATAAAATAGATTTGTATAAACAATTTCATATAATAATGAGATTTTGAAACTAACCCTTACCTTGTACTTTCCTTTATTCGATGGTGCATTAACCAAATATAAAATGGTTAAAGCATGTTATTATATTTTTCCAAGATCATATCCATATTTATGATATCATATATGATTCTCTTATATTTTTTTGGTAATAATATTTCATTTTTACCATTCTTTCGATAGTTAACGACTTTGTTTTCCCATTCATGTTTTGTCTTGTAATCAATGGTTATTATGAATAAGATGTATTTTATTCATATCCAGAATGATATTAAGTTAAAAATTATTATTATACCTATCATATATTTTTTTAATCATTATTAAAGTGTTAATGTGGAGAATGAATGTTATCACGTCGTGGATTTAGTAGGTCGTTAGTTCGCATGAGCGACAATGTCGTTTCCTTGATGGTTAAGTTGTATGGAATTGGATGGTATATTAATTATAAATAATAATAATGATGTATTAATTATTTATATACATTATACTCATTATTATACTCATACATATAAAATAGTTTTTAATAAAAAATTACACCACAACGTGGAGATGGTACATTGTACATACACACGCATGATGGAATTGTTATTCATAGGATAAATAAAAGGAGGAATATGGTTGTCTCAAAATTATATAAACATAACAACATGTAGATTATTAGGAATTTATTACTTTATTTTGGAAATAACATAGGACGAAAATGTATAAGAAGAAAATAACATTAAAAGAGTTGATAAAAGAATTACCTCTTTTCGTGTATCTCCTTTTGTTTTGAAACAAAGGACTCATTATGTTGGATTTATTCCCATAGAATGGCTTCTATAATGAAGTGAGTGATTTTTTAGTATAATTTTAATGTTTTATTGGAGACAAAGTGATTTATAGGTGTTAATATATTATAAGGTTAGTTTCCCAATTATAAGAGAGGGGAGGGACACTTTTGGAAACTCCAAAATTAATAATTTAGTATAAATTCATTTTTGGTCTTAAATAGCTCCAAAGTGAGTTATTTGAAGTATAGTATGAATATGGATCTAAATAATATCATAAAATTATTTATATACAAGTTTAGGTCCTAAAATCAACTATATATTTTGGATTTAGCCCTTAGTTGAACAGTTTAACTATTACCTTGTTGACTTGTCTTGTTTACACTATAGGGTTAATATAGTTATAATAAAATTACAAAACAACACAAGTTGGATAATTTATGAAATAATTAACACAATAAATGTTATTTATATGAATCATATTTTATTTTTATATTTATATCATTTATTAAAATACTATTTCTTTTAAAATCTCATTTATGTTAATTTTGACACTATTTAATACATGATTTTTTTAAAGCCATAAAAACTTGATTAATTTAAAAAAACTACATTAAACCATCCCTATAATGTAAATTTAATCTAAAAAATTCTTTTATGGACTAAAATATTTTAAATTTTATTTATTTTAAAATTATTAATATCATTTAATTGATTCTTCAATTAATAAATCAATTACTACCTCATCATTTTGTCACCATTTAATTTAATAATTCTTTTCTTAAAATTATAAATAAATTAAAATTATGTATATAAACATTTTATAATTATAAATAATATTTATATTCTACCATATTACTTATATTGCTTCATATTTAAAATGATATAGTTATTAAAATTTGAATATGACATTTTTAACTCTTCTTTAAATAAAATACAATAAATGTCCTAATCTGACACAAGTGGAATAAAAGGATAATATTTATAAAATAAGGTTTATTAGAGTTGAAATATACTTATCCAATGAAATTATTACATGTTTTAAGGTAATTTTATATTGTTATATATTTATTTTTACCATTAATTACCCTATTTACCTTTAACGTGGTAAAAAAATCATAAGTTACTATTCATAGAAATTATTTTAGTCTTATTAGACCAAATTTTTCATACTGATTACAACCATATATCTCTATTTTTCAAAATTCAATTCATAAAAGTGGTAAAATTACTTTTAATGCTAAGCCCGTAGATGTGGCTAAATGGTGGGTGAAAGAGACGTTGACAAGTTTAATAAATTTTTATATCCAATTCCATCATAAAAAATATTCCAATAACCTACAATAAATTTATATATGTATTAATTATCTATATTCAAATTAAAATAAATTTTAATTAAAAAAATATTTAAATGAAAAATTTGGTCTTTAACATCAATGTTGTATTTTTCACTATTCATCAAAAATTGAAACTTTTCAGAAAAAATTAAAAAAATTCAAACTAAGATATTTTTAATGTTCCAAATTCGAAAATGAAGTCTATTTTGAAAAATAAAATTTATAAATTTCATAATTTGGTTTAAACTATTCATAACCTATCTTTAAATGTAATGTTTGATTAGTCATGGTGTGCCCGAAAACGGTGTTGCGTGTATCACAATATATTAAATTATTTAAATAGAAGTATATAATTGAATCTTGGTGTGATACATTAGAAGAATGAGTGGGTATGAAATCTGCCATTGGTAAAAGGTAATGTGAGGAGGGTAAACTACCATAATTCAACCCTTTAATATTGCAAAATATAAAGCCTTTAATAATGCCAAAAAGTATTGTTTTCCTCAATGTTGTTAAAGGGGGGACCCCTTTATCTATGCTAAAAAGGTGTTGATAAACTACCCACATTATCATCACATTTTTTAGTGTTTATAGGGGGCTTTATCAGTTCTAGAAATAGCTCTTATAAAGGCCTTACCATTGTAGTGTACTATTTGAATAATAGAACTCTGTAAAAATCACAATTCTATACACCTATATGGAAATATAATTGAATTAAAATACACCTTTATGAAAATACATAATTAAATTGAAATAAAATTTATATCATAAATACAATGAAAACTATTATATACATTTTAAAAAATGACTTTTTATAATTACACATGTAATTACTATCCAATAACATTTAAAAAAAATGATGTTTCATCATCTTTAGAACCTGCAGTCCTCTCTCAGAAAAGATTTTAAATTGTATCATTTGTGAAAAAACCACCCCTACCTTATCAAAGAATCCACATGTATAATAAAATAAATCTTATTTTAGTAATACTATAAATAAATAAATTAAAAAAAATATTAAAAAAAAATAACGAAACATTTCTTTTAAATAAAAGGTCACACTTAGAGTTATATCGGTCACACTCTACGTCATATTGAGGTAGGGATGAATCATACACGTAAAAAATGACATATAGATCATTTTACAAAATTACAGAAATAATATGAATACATTTTTTTTTGAGTACAATAGTTGTCTTTTTAACTAAAATGACATTTTAAACTAGAAACACGTACTTTATGTCATACATGATACATCATGTGTCAGTTTGATGTGATAATGATTCATACACTTCATAAATGGCTTATGAATTGTTTTTCTAATGTATCATGAGAATCAGAGTACATTTGATATGATTTCATTGAGTGACACACATTTTGAACTAAAATGAAAATTTAAATTGTTAATGGACCCTTTTTGTCATACGAGGATGTCCTTGTATCAAATTGAGCTATAGAAAATTCATTCTCATCAAAAATTAATTATGGATAATTTTTATAAATTATCAAAACAAAATGAATTCTTCTTCTCAGTTTTGAGTATGTCACAATTGTTTCTTGCAAACATGTAAATTTTAAAGAAAGAGATACACTTGGAGTCAGAGCAGTGACACCCTACGTTGGATTGAGTTGAAGTTGATTCATACACATAATAAATAACTTAAGGATGAATTTTCTTATGTATTAAAATAATGTTAATGTTTTTTGTTAGTTTTTAGTATGTCACTTGTGTTTTTTACTAAAATATCATTTTAAATTTAAAACAAGCACCTTGAGTAAGACCGGTCACATCATGTGTCATTTTGATGCGATATTAAATTCCACTTGTCACAAATGAAATACGAATCATTTTTCTACATTATCAAGTCAACTATATAATGTTTTATTAGTTTTAAGTGGGTGACACACATTTTTAACTAAATTGTCAATTTTAAACTAATAATGGACAACTTGAGTCATATATGGAACGCATTGAATCTGATTGATGTGTGAATAATTCCTACACATCAAAAATTACTTTTGGATCATTTTCATAATGTATTAAAATGTTTAATTTATTTTTCTTGGTCTTGATTATTTTACTTGCATTTTTTATTAAAATTTATTTCTCTTTTAAATGAAAACACACACTTGGAGTCATACAATTCACACTATGTTTCAGATTGAGGTTTGTCTCATTAATACACAAAAAATTGACTTATGAATCATATTTCTAAAGAATCAAAACAATCCAATTTCATTTTATCAAATTTGAGTATGCCACTTATTCATTTTACTAAAATTAAAGTTAGTTTTAAATAAAAATATGCAGTTGGAGTCATTTGGGTCACAATATGCACCATATTGTGGTGAGTCTGATTCATGCATGTCAAAAATGTTATATGGATCATTTTACTCAAATATAAAAATAATCTAAAGGTGATTTATCAGTTTTGAGAATTTCAGTTGTGTTTTTTACGAAAACATTTCATTTCAATCTCGAAAATTGAAATTTGAGTCATTCATGTCACATAATGAGTTAGATTGACGTCAGTATGATTACTACACATAAAAAATTACTTATGAATCATATCACTAAATTATCAATATAATCATTTTTTATTTTCTTAGTTTTCAGTAAGTGTAACACATTTTGAACTAAGATGTCAAATTTAAACTGATAACATGCACATTGAGTCATACTAGCCACACTATGCATCAGAATGAGGTGAAGATGATTATTAATCATAAAAAATAAAATATAGATTATTTTAATGTATAATTAAAACAATATGAATGTGTATTTTTAGTTTTGGGAATTCTAATTATGTTTTTTTACTAAAATTTGATTTTAAACTAAACACACACACTTTGGGTTATACTGGTCACATCGTGTGTCATTTTGATGAGATAATGGTTTATACACATCATAAATAATATATGAATCATTTTACTAAATTATCAAAATAATTAGTGCATGATTTCTTGGTTTTCAATTAGTGATGCACTTATTCAACTAATATGACAATTTAAAATAGACAGTTTATGTCATACCGAGCTCATAATATTTTAGATTGAGGTGAGCCTAATTCCTACATGGAAAATATTACATATTGTACATTTTACTAAATTCGAAAAACAATATGAATTCATTTTCAAGTCTTGAATAGGTCACTTGTCCTTTTTATTAAAATTAATACCAATTTTAAATAAAAAAACAGACTTAGAGATATACTAGTCACATCATGCAAAAAAATGAGGTGAGGGTGATTCCTACACATCAAAAAATGTTATATGGGTCATTGTCTTAAATTATGAAAACAACCCTAATGTATTTTCTTTATTTTGATTACATCACTATCACTTTTACTAAAATTATTATTAGTTTTATATAAAAATAGACACTTGAAGTCATATCGGTCACATAGTGTGTTAGATTAAGGTGTAGTTGATTATTTCACATCACAACTGAGATATAGATAATTATCCTAAAGTATAAAAAATTTCAAATGTGTTTGATTGGTTTTGAGTATTTCACTTATCATTTATACTAAAATTGATATCAATTTTAAATAAAATGACACTCTTTGAGTCATACCAGTCACACCATACATTATATTGAACATCAGGTGATTCCTACACATCATAATTGACTTATGGATCATCTTCATAAAATATACACACAATATAAATTGGTTTTCTTAGTTTTTAGTATTTCACATGACCTTTTTACTTAAAAAAATTCAATTTTAAATAAAAAGACACACTTGTAGTCATATATGTCACACCGTGTGTTAAATTAAGGTGAGGTAGATTGTCACACAAAAAAAGGACTTATGGATCATTTTTTTAAGAAATAAAAACAATATGAATGCGTTTTACCAGTTTTGAGAATACTATTTGTCCTTTTTACAAAAATTAATGTTAGTTTTAAATAAAAAGACACACCTGGAGTCATACCGGTGACAACATGTGTCAAATTGAGGTTTTAATGTTTATTAAATATTAAAATGGATTATGGATCATTTTATTAATGTATCAAAAAAATCCATAATCAATTTTTTGGTCTTGATTATTCCACTTATTCATTTTACAAAAATTAATGTCAATTTTGAATAATAAAGACACAAATGGAATCATACTGGTAACACCATGCATCAGATTGAGGTGTGGTTGATTCATACATGTCAAAAATGACTTATTGGTCATTTTTCTAATGTATCAAAATGATTCAAATGCATTTTCTTAGTTTTGAGTATGTAACTTATCCTTTTTAATAAAAATGATGTCCATTTTAAATGAAAAGGTAAAACATAGAGACATACTGGTCACACTGAGTGTCATATTGAGACATGGATGATTCTTACATATCATAAATGACTTTTGGATTATTTTAATATAGTAAAAAAACATACTAATTAATTTTCATTGTTTTGTGTCTATAACTCGTATTTTTTATTAAAATGTCTTTTTGAACTGGAAACACAATCATTGAGTCATACCGATCACATCATGTGTCAGTTTGATATGATAATTATTCTTGAATGTCAATAATTAATTATGAATCAATTTTATAAATTATCAATAATATCAATTTAGATTTGTTTTGTTTTCAGTGAGTGACAAACTTTTTGAATTAAAATGTAAATTATAAACTATGAATGGACACTATGACTTATACCAATAACATTATGAATTAGATAGAGGTGAAGATGATTCTTATTTTTAAAAAATAACTTATGTACCATTTTTCTAAATTATGAAAACAATATTAATGTGTTTTTATTGATTTTGAATTTGTTAGTTTCACTTTTTATTAAAATTTATTTTTATTTTAAATAAGAAGTCACACATAGAGTCATTCCAGTCACCCGTTATGTCAAATTTGCATGTTGATGAAGACTGCACATAATAAATGACTTATGTATCAGTTTCATAGAGTATAAAAATAATCTAAATGCATTTGGTCAGTTTTGAGTATGTTATTTTTCATTTTTTTACAATAATTAAGGTCACTTTTAAATAAAAAGAAACACTTGGAGTCATACCAGCCAAACCATGTATCAGATTGAGTTTTGGGTGATTCCTAAACATCAAAAATGACTTATGTATTTTTTTCCTAAAGTATCAAAATAACCCAAATGTTTTTTCTCAATTTTGAGTGTGTCACTTGAGTTTTTAGTAAAATTAAAGTCAGTTTTAAGTTAAAATACATAGTTGGTGTTATATAGGTCACACTGTGTGTCCAGTTGAGGTGATGCTGATTCCTAAATATCAAAAAAGACTTATGGGTCATTTATCTAATGTATCAAAACAATTTTAATGTTTTTTCTTAGTTTTTAATATGTGATGTCTGTTTTGAAGTACAATGTATATTATAAACTAAAAACATATAGTTGAAGTCATAACAAGAGCATTGTGTATCATATTGAAGTGCAGATGATTGATTTATCATTGACTGTATTTATTTTAATTATCTACACCAATCCAAATAAGATACAACTACTCTATTTGGATGGAAAAAAAACCCCCATGTTGTCTGGAATTCCACATCTATAAGAAACATGTTCTCTATTTTCTAGCTTGTTTCAATTAGTTGAAAGAAAAATATTACTTCGCCAAAATAATACTCCTATATAAGAGAAAAAATTATGTTATTAATACTATAAATAAATATATTAAACATATATATGAAACAATATAATAATAAAATTTAATTTTAAAATAAAATAAAACAATTTGGGTCATACTAGGTACACAGTGTATTGGTTTGAGGTATGGTTAATTACACCGTGTCATTTTATTCTATAGTGCATTATCATAGTACATGTGTAAATACCTCTGTATTAACATGTTTTTTACAAGATATGATGTCTAGTATCTAAATTATCTAATAGCTAGCTCAGCTATATGAATATATGCCTCATCAAGTAGAACATGTATCTCAGTGCTCAACTCATGTTTTATGCTAATCCCCAATCTCACATGAAATGTTGGACATTGTATATTATATAGAGTTTCTTATTGGATATTGTACACAGTGACCCTCAAAACAAGGCGACAGGTGGGTGTTGATAGATATAAATAATTTTAATTTTCATAATAATTAATATCTATATACGAAATATATTAGTGTTTTATTTATTCACATTTCATAGAAAAAATTATGAGAATATTGATTACATCATCTAAGATAGGTCTTTGAGGGGAGTGGCTTACCTAAAAGATCCTGAGGGGGGGGGAGGTCATTATATAATAGATTCTCTTGAGTTGTTTCTTATCTTTTCTTGCACCCATAAAAATTCTATCAACTCATAATACCAAAAAATATTATATGGAATCTAATCATGAACATATATCTTCCATTGGATTATCTTTTTACCCCTGTTCTTTTCTTTTCTCAAAATATGTTTGCTGTTTCACCCGAAAACCCACACCTCTAATGGATCCATAATGTTCTGTCCACTTCATGGTCAATGATAATAGTTGTTCATCTAGTACAACTGATAATTATTCCTATGTCTATGTCAGATAAAAAATATTGTAAAATAAATATCTATTTCTATGTCATAGTTATTTAACGCAAAAAAAATTATAATATTTCATAATTACACATGATTCCCACAAACTGTGTGTGTTTTCAAATATCGGTATCTGAAATTTATTTACACATACCTCCCTCCACAGCACATGATGTGGGATAGAAGTGGATTTGGATTTAGATTCATCAATATTCATATAAATATATGTATATAATTATTTTGTTTTCTCTTGTCACATAAAAGTATTACGGTATATTTAAAATACGTAACAATGTTTTTCAAGCGAAGTGTACCCCAACCATTCTTTACAGTAGGGGTATATTGATTTTCTACATTTTTATTATTTTCATCACATAGTGGATTTTTTAAAAATTGAAAATCAATAATCAATTTGATTAATAAAATAATTTTCGAACAATTTATTACCTACCATAATGTACATGAAAATATGTCTCCTCACGATGATCATTAAACACTTCTGATGCTTCTTGGCTAATTAGGTGGTCATACATATGTGGTGGGTGTTGGTTTATTTTCCATTCAACATCACTGAGATGAAACTTCATTAGATTTGTGAAAAATAACTTATGATCTTTTCTATATTCAAATAATATAAATTTTTTATGGGAGTTGTCTACATAAATTAACTCTTTAAAGTTTAATGAAGAGAAATTAAATGTTTCATTATATTATATTTTTAGTTAAATCAAAAAAATATATCATAATGTTACCCTAATATCTTCCCAAATCAGAGTCTTAATAATGGGTTCAACATAGTGCCCTAAAGCTACATCAATTGAAACATGCTTCTGAGTGGTCTAACCAGTGAAACTATTGAAGATGGACTTATTAGGATTAATAATATGGTCACAATCATTCCTTACAACCTTGAATTTGATTCATTTTCATTTAAAATTAATAATTTTCTCAAACACCATCACGCTATGAAAATCATTTTTTTGAGACAACAAATCTTCACCATCTATAGTTTCCTCAAGTTTAAAATCATGAATATTTTATTCTATTGGATTGGTAGAATGGGAATGTCTGGAATTTCATTGTTCCTCTGCACTATGAGGAGAAATCGGTTGGGAAACCAATTATTCCTTAGTATTGGGGGCATAAGAACATATATAAGTCACTATCTATAAAATTGATTTAATATTTAATTTACATAACAAAAATGAAGTAGTGAATATATAATAATATGATATAGTAAAATTTATATTAGAAAAAAATAAAAATATTATTGAAATATCCTTTTTAATGGTTTAATTGATTTGACCACACTATTGAGTATCAAAATCCATTTACTATGGTCTCCTCTAACATTCAATAGTGCATCTACATTAGGAATACAATGAAATGACTATGATGTCCCATTTACAGGGTCATAATCAATGGGATTTTAATATAAACATTCAGTGGTTTTGGTTGATAATAGAATAATTGACCACTTTGAGTTTTTCATATCAATAATATAAAATACTAGTACTTCCTGTTATTCCATTTAAAATAGGTTATCGTTGTATCGTTCCTTACTAAAACCCATTTTAATGAATCCCAATTCATATATTTTGAAGACACTCCTGTTATCAACCCATTTTCACTAAAAACTACGCACATTTAAAGTTATAAAACAACTACCATATTTTTTTGATGATAAAAATTTATTAAATATTCTTTTAAATTGGACTCCTATCCTTAGGATCAGATACATGCATCACATCATCCACAAGTGTAAATCCAGTATTTTTCATGGTACTTCCTACATCATGTTCATTCTTATACAACATATGAACATTAATGACATAACCATTATAATATAAGAGATTCACATGTGGTCCTATTTCTATCTATGAATTTCATTCCAAAATAGAATCTAAATTTTTATCTATCTTCTTAAAAATATGGTCTAGAAACCATCCTAAAAAATGTGGATTACATGTATTTGATATATTGATTTCATCCATTGATGGATTGAAATTCCTAAGAATTTATTTATGGGATTCAATATATGGAAAAATTTATATATATTATGAAAAGCATAATGTTTGGCCTGGTCCCATCTCTAATAGTAATGATGACAACATCTATCTAGAAATTTCAATACCCACAAGCTATCGAGTGTGATGATATTTCAGTAGACCAATGATTTCCACACTAGAATGATGATCATTATATAATTCAATGGTTTCCTCATCAATATATCACTCCCCAATAGAATCCATTGGATGACATTTATTTTTTGACATACACATTCAAAATCATCATAAACCATTCAATGGGGTGCATCCAACTATAGTGTAAAAAATCACATAGTAATATCACTCTTACCATGTAAACCATAAACTGAGATATTATATAAAATAATGTATGTGGTAAGATCATTTCAAATTAACATAATATGAAAAAAATTCAATTTCCATGGTTTTAATTCTACGTTGTCTATAACATTCCGTCATATAATTTTTTAAACGAAACAGAGATTGGTTAATGCAGGATGGTCATTCTTGGGGTATAACGAAATGTAAAGCTACATACATTGTATCTTACATCAGAACAAAATAGTCTTTTGATTTTTGAGTCTTTAAATTTAAATCATTCATTAACATCATATTATTGATATTTGTTGAATACCCTAGGAGAACCATTTCATCATTCCAGTAGTTTTAAAACTGATATCTCCCCTACCAATAAATTCTGTAAGGAGGTGAAGGAATACATGTTCTTTTTACCCATACATAACTATAGTTTAACCATACACAAATTTTTTTTACACTTAATTAACTATTTTTACACATATCTTAATTTTGATTACACTTACAAACATTTTTCTATACTCACATAACTTTTTTTACCCTTACTTAACATTACTCTCTCATTGGTTATATTTTTCTTACCATTAAATGGATTTTATTTCCCCTTACATAACTTTCTTTTTCCGTAACATAACATTGTTTTAACCTAACTCCACATTAGTTTTCCTTTTCATAATATTGTCTTACCCTTACATATCCTTATTTTACCCTCACATAATATTATTTTACACTTACATAACATTGTTTTACACTTAATTATCTTTAATTTACCCTTACATAACACAGTTTTACCCTTATTAACTACTATTTTCCCATACTTTAATTTATCATACCCTTACATACCATTGTTTTTCCCATACAAAACATTGGTTTACCCTTAATTAACTTTTTTACCAATCCACAATTTTTATCCTCCATAACATATCGTATTTCCCCTTATATAAATTTAGTGTTCAATTACAAAACATTAATTAACCCTTACATAAATTTAGTTTACCCTTATATAAATTTTTTTACCGTTACATAACATTAATTTACCCTTACATAACTTTTTTTATTTGTACTTAACTTTTATTTACCCTTAATTAACTTATATTTTCCTTTACAAAACATTATTTAATCTTTACCCATTTTCTCGTTCCTTTAACATTAGTTAACAATCACTTAAATTTATTTTCCCTTAAATAACATCGTTTTACCATTACATAAGTTTATTTTACCCTTACATAACTTTGTGTTACCATTACATAAATTTTATTAACCTTATATATCATTGATTTACCCTTACCTAATTTTTTTTTATGATTAATTAATATCTATTTCCCCATGTATAAATTTTTCATTCCATCACCTAACTTTTTTTTAACCTTAATTAACATTAAATTACCCATTATTATAAAATTTTACCCTTAATTGACTTTGGTTTAACATTACATAACTTTAGTTTATTATTACATAACATTGTATCACCTATACTTAATTTTTTCACCCATTCATAACTTTGTTTTACCCTTACATAACCATATATTAACCTTACATAACGTTGTTCTAAACATACATTACTTTGATTTATCCTTAATTAACAATAATTTCCCTAATATAACTTTTTTCAACCTTACATAATATCTCTTTACTCTTACATTCTCTTACTTAACCTATACATGTTTTTATTTAACCAAACAAAACTGTTTCCCCTTACATAATTTTAGTTCACCCTTAACTATATCTTACCCATACCAAATTTTTTTAGACCTTAAATACCATAATCATTCATGTTTTCTAGGTGTTTTGGATTCAAATCCCGACAAGTGCGTGATTTTCCCCAGTTATATTGGGGGTTGGCGTGTTTTGTTGACCTATATTGTGGTTGTGGTATTGGAGGACCCCCCACTCAATGGTTGGGGTAGTTTCATCGGATAGTTAGGTATGGTGTGAGATGTTGATGTGAGAGTAGGCAACATTTAGATTAATTGTTGGGATGATGTTCAATATCGAGGTGGTCTACCTGATCATAGATCGACATGGATGATGGAAGAAAAAATAATGTCTTGGGGATGTTGACCTAATCGATCAGCCTGAAATGCTGGAAGACAGGCTTGGTGATGACTTTCATATGGTTTGTGAATGAATGAATGGTCACAGTGGCACCTGATTGGCATTGGACTAGTGGCAGTGGGTACTGTGTGGGCATAAATGATGTGTGGAGTTAGTTGATTTGAATGTGGTGGTGGGAGTAAGTTGTCCTATTTTTCATCAGTTAGGATATGTGAACCCACATTCTACAGAAAGGGTGGTGGTCTAGAAGTCATCTATGGAACATCCATGGAGTAAGATGTTATGATGGAGGGTGTGTCTTAGCAACATTTGGAAGAACTTCCCATCATAGATATGCATGTTAGGCCTAATAATGGATGAAAATTCCTCTTGGATATGATTTCATATGAATTGACATTTGGTGTTGCTTCGAGTTGTGATGGTGAAGGGTGGGAACTTTGGTCCATGGTGGTTTGGGCCCTATGGTCTATTATTTAGGGCCTTTCTAGGCTATATAGTGCAAGATGGATTGGTAGTTTATCCCTTGGGGTGGGCTATGACCTTCCCATTAGTATGTGGGTTTGTGTGTTTTGATGTAATTGTACCCTTTGGTACCAATAATATATATATATATTCATTTATAATTAAATTATTGGATTTATTTATATAATTAATTGTAATTACAACTACACTAAATATATATTTATTTAATTATATATATAATTATATAAATGTTTATAATTATATTATAGAAATTTAATATTAAATATTTAGAAACATATTTATTTAAATATTTTTATAATTATTTAGTTATATTAATAATTATATGAATATGTTTATAAATATAAATATATTTTTATTATTTTATTTTGTATATATATTTAATATAAATTTATAAATAATATCTCAGTGGAACTGATATACGAGGATGACTAGTTTGTCAGTACAAATGTGACTACAAACACTAGAAGCTTGTTTATTTCCTTCATCTACAGAAGTTGTGATGCTTAAATAATAGAATCCTGATGGCATGGTATTGAAGCATTTGATCCATGAGACTCTTCATGGATTTCAAGAGGAGAATTTACTGTCATAGTAGATCTGGGAGAGAATAAAGGTAGAGGGTCATTCCCCTAGAAGGCTAGTATGGATTTCGTATACCTCATGGCTAGCAAAGGGCTATTGGATATGGGATACATTGGTGATTAGTACAGATGGTGCAACAACCAATGTGGGGTCAATTGAACTAGGTTCCTCCTTGACAGATGCTTTGAAAATTTGCATGGCATGTCATCCTATCACAGGGAAAAGGTTTCTAACCTGGTACGAGGTATATCCTCTCGTTCACCTTTGCGGGTCTCATTGTCTCCCAAGTTGGAGAGCTATTAGTGTTTTAACATCCTCCGTCCAAGGACCCATATTCCATGATACCATCAGAATATATGTTATTCTTGTACCAAGCCCATATAGGGACATTCATGTATAAGGCTACACAATAAGCTAAGGTGTCTCAAAAATACCCTACAATTTTGGGTTTTGTAGCAACCTCTCTACCCCTAGAATATGTAAACTATCAAGAAGCATACATACTGGTACGTATCCATCCTTGAAAAAGACTAGAATGAAATGTTGTTTGATGAAGTCATTAGTAAAAATGATACCTTGGTAGAAATTATCATGATTAAAGAACATGTTTCATGTGAAAAATCATGAATTTGGTGGCTTCATGAAGGTGATTGGAACACAACATATTCCCAAGCCATCATCTTGGAGAACATGTGCCTCATAATTCCCAATATATTTCTATTAGATAGATCATACTATAAATACTAGGACTCAATTGGTGGTATGGATGAATCCCATTTTAGAATACTCTATATAGGGTTAACCCATGTATGCATAAATAGTATCTATGAGGGAACAATGAGTTTTTGGATGTTGTCCCGAAAACCATATGAAATCAGGAAAATGCACTCTTAGAAGTATCCCTTGATGAGAATGAAATTCATAATACTATGGTGGGACTTATTCCCAATACTTATCTGGGATCAAATAGTTTACCAAGATCTTTCAATAGTGAATCTTGGAATGTGATTAGGATTGATGTTGTCCTATCCATTCAAGACTTCTTCCGAGGAGGATGTATTGCACATTTTTCATACTCTATAACAATATGGATCATGCCCAAAATTAAGGACCCTTCCTCCCTCCAACACTATAGTACACTGATCATGTGTAATTTTATGTTTAAATTAATTGCGATCATCATCAACAGAATGTTATCGTTATATTTTCCTAACTAGATCTCTGAGGTGCCACATTGATTTCTTAAATTAAAATCAGTACAAGGGTCCATAACACTGGCCTAAGAGGTAGTTACTAACATTAACCTCAAGGTTCACAATTCAAGATTGGAAATCAAAATAGATACAGGTATGTCCTATTATAGAATTGAATGGATATTTATCATCAAGGTGTTAATAAGTATGGGATTATCTTTTTAGGCCTTCTATCTAATTTTTAGGTATTGTAGTTCCTTATTGTGGGTAGTCTCCTTTATGGGGAGGAATCATGGATTCTTCAAGGAAATCTATGGGCCAAGACATGGAGATCCCATATCCTAGATAATTTCAATCCTTAACCAATATATTGATTCAAACAATTATGAAAAGGATAATTACAAATGGATATATTCTTCCTTATAGAAGTATGCTAAGTGATGTGGCCTTAATTTTAGCATTATCGACCTCCAGCCCTTTCATAGAATATTTGTGTCTAAAAAATATGTTTTAGTGGACATGAATTGGCACTTTTAACAGTTTTAGACTAAGTTGGTTTCTTGGCACCTTTCTAACACTAGTTCAATATTTTTCAAATAGTTGTCAAAGTTATTTTCCACAACAGAAAAGTCATCCATGAAAAGTTCAATTATCCTTTTAATCATGTCTGAAAAATTTTCCATCATACACCTCATAAAATTTCCAGGAGAACCAAACAATCCCAATGGCATCCTCGAGTAGGAAAATATCCTAAATGGATAGGTGAATGTGGTTTTCGCTTTGTACTCAGGGTTAATGGAAATCTGGTTGTAACCAGAATAACCATCAAGAAAGTAGAAGAATTAATTTCCTGCCAATCTATTTAACATTTGATCCAAAAATGTCATGGGTAAGTGATCCTTTATTATAGAAACATTAAATTTTCTATAGTCTATACAGACTCTCTATTTATTCACTTCTCTAGTCTGGATTTGCTCATTCTATTCCTTAGTGACCACTGTCACTCCACTCTTTTTGGGTACCACCTGGACAGGACTGACCAAGGGGCTATCGAAAATAGGAAAAATTATTCCAGCATCAACCAACCTAATCCCTTCATCTCTCACAAATTCCTTCATGTTGGGGTTGAGTCTTCTTTGGGATTCTACTCTAGGTTTACACTGAGGTTCCATGGGAATTTATTGCATACAAAAGTCTAATCTTATCCAATTGATATCAGCAATCGACCATCCTATGACAGACTTGTACTTCATCAAAATAGTAAGTAGATTTTTCTCTTGAGCCACTTCCAGTTTGGATGAATGATCACCGGAAGGGTATAATTGTCTCCTAAAAAGGAATATTTGAGATGGTCAGGGAGGGGTTTGTGTTCATGGGTGGGTGGTGGAAGGCTTGACAGAAGAAACTAGGGCCTGGGTGGCCCATGGTCTTCATGCTGCCTCTTGAAGAAGGTAGTAGACAAGGATTTTTCCTCAGTGCAAGAGCTTCCAAAATATATCTCCTGAAACTCAAACTCCTCTCTCGGGGTAAGAATGTGCTGCAAAACAAACTCATATAGGTTCCCCAAAAATTCTCCCTCATACCCATTAACAAATTCTATCTCCTTATATGATCTAATCCCCATGCAAGAGGCATCAGAGATTTCAGGTTCACTATTGATTTCAGCTATCATTCTCAAAAACTCTTCCTCCTCGTTATCAATACTACTCTCAGCAACTAACATCTTATCTTTTTGGAAAATTAGGTGGGTGGGTTTTTGGATTTTATTAAACACATTGCATTCTTATTTCTATTCACCTAAATTGAAAAATAGTTTCCCCTTAGACACATCTATCACAGCTCCCCCTGTGGCCAAAAAGGGCCTACCAAGAAAGATAGGAACCTCCTGGTCAGACTCCATATCAAGGATACGAATGTCAGCAGGAAAAAGGTGTTTTCCTACTCCAACTAAAAAATCATCGACCCTAAACACTGGATGGAAAATGGACCTATCAGCATGTTGTAACACAATAGTGGTGGGTTGGGGAACTCCTAATCTCAGGTGCTTAAAAAGTGAAAGTGGAATCATATTAATTCTAGCACCAATAATACACAATCAATTGAACTTACCACCACTATCCTGAAATGTGCAAGGTATGACAAGGCTTCTTGGGTCCTGAAGCTTAAGAGGTATCCTATTTTGCAAGCCTGCACTACACTCCTCTATTAAGCTATAGGTGGAAAATTCCTCTAATGTCTTTTTGTTTGACCATATTTTCTTGAGTGATTTCAAATATGATGGGATTTGAATCAATACTTCCAAGAATGTGATATCAATGTTCAGTTTTTTAACCACTTTCAAAAATTTCAACAGTTCAGAATCATGAATTGGTTTCTTAATTCATTATGGGAAGGGGATTAGAGGGTAATAATTCCTCACAATTAGGGGAATCTCTATAGCTTCTTCTTCAACAATTTTCTTCCCTTTACTATCTTTGTTTTTAATACATTTTCTATTGGTTTATTAGTTGTAATAGCAAGAACTGGAGGGCTTCCAGTGGTGCTCTCTAGTTTTCCAGATTCAGGTTCATTGAAATTTGAGTTTCCAGCTTCATCCATCTTTTCATTTTCAGAATATTGGGTTTCTTTTCTAGGATCCTAGTGAGTATATAGACCACTTTTGCTAGTCAAAGCCATGGAATTCTCCCTAGGATTAGATTGAGTGGTGGTGGGCATCCTACCCTTTTCTCTTTTACTAGCATCCCTAGCCAACTACCCCATTTAAATTTCCATGTTCTTCATTCTAGCATCCATTTGAACGTTATCAAAATCATTTTTGGTCTTTTTTTCACCAAACCACCCTATAAACTGATGTAACATTTCTATCACCTCATATTTTGAGTTGTATGACTTAGCCATTGGTTGGGAATGGGGTTCGAATTGCTTCCAAGAAGGCTACTAGAATCTAGGAGGGGAAGAAGGTTAGAGGACTCCCTGCTCCCTCCATGATAGGTTCATATGGTTCCTATACCCCTGATTGTAGGTGTTGGAAAAAGTATCATCCCTAGACTGCATCTGAGGTCCATAGCTAGTAAATCTAACACTCTCATGAGGTTGGACAGGCATATCAAAGTTTGACAACAGGTTTGAGAATGGCCATACAAGCCACAGTGGTGACACTGCTCCTTAAGGATTTGGTGTGGGTTCTCATTAAAGAACCCAACAGCTTGGGCTTCAGCTGAGGAGCTGGGGCAGTTTCTTTTCTCACAATGCTTCTCCTCCTAGAGCATTTATGCTGGGAATTTTAAGCTAATGTGTTAAAGATCAATTTGATATCCTTAGAAATCCTATCACTAATGTATCCTCGATAAGACTGATCCACCAAGGTTTGGTGGTAAGTGGTTAGATAATTTTAGAAGGTGCCCATGAGGAATTGTGGTGTACATTGATGGTTTTGACACTACATAAGAAAAACTCTAAACCTATCCCAGGGTTCATGAAACAGTTCTCCTTCATCCTGAAGGAATCCAGTGATTTTGTTCCTAATATGAGATGTCAACCTCCTAGGATAGAATTTCATTGTGAAGGCATTGTAAATATGATCCTAGGTGACAATGATTTTTCTTCTAACTATTGTAACCAAGACCAAGAATTTACCTTGAGGTAGAAGGGGAACACTATCAGTTCAATCTCTTCCTCAGTGAGACCCCTATGTGGTAGATGCAAGAAACTATTATAGAAGGCTCTAATGAATTCAAGATAGTCTTTACAAGGAATTACATTGAAGTTGGGAAGCTGACTAAGCATAGATTGATTGATCTCAAAATTCTTGGACCTAGGATAGAGTCTAATGCACGAAGGGTTTCTAGGCTCTGTAGGTAACAAGAACTCTCTCAAACTCTGCCTATCATCTATCTCATTCCTATGTGGGTTCATCACTCCAAGTTGGATCAAATTCTCAGGATGTGGGTTGTTCATGTTTTTATTTATATTATCTTCCATTTTGAATTTTTCATTGTTCTTTTTCACTTCCTTGACGTGATTATCAATTTTTGGGTTACCAAGTATTATGTGTTCATACTTAGACCTAGTTTGCATGAATTAGGTTTACATTTTTTTTGAATTTCAATTTTCTTTTATGGTTTTTTAGTGATTTGTTAATGATTTTTTATGTGAATTTTTGTTTGTTTGTTTTAAAACACAAATATCCACCTCAGGAATGGTGCCAAAATTTTCACACTCGTGCGTTATTAGGCATGTGCGACAAACCTAAATTTATAACATTCTTACTACTTAGGAAATTGGAAAGATAGGGTCGAACCATAGGGAGGCCTCATGTTGTGTTTGGCGATCTAAAAAATAAACTAAACACAAACACAAACCCAAAAACAAAAAAAAAATTGGTGGTGGAGAGTGGAGTGAAGGAGATTTAGAGTGCGAAGAAGTGAGGGTGAGCTAGTGAGTGAAAAATGAGTAGACAGAGCAGCAAGAGAAATTGTGGTCAAACAACAAATAGATGAGCAAGAGGAAAAGTCCACTGACCGATTTGATTTTGCATAGCATTGTTCATGCACTGAGTTTTTAACAATATGGATCTGACTAAAAGTAACTGTCCATATTTGTCATATGGTCATTTTGTGATGAAATAACTACTACAGATCTTCAACTGTAATTGTCATTTTATCAAATGGTTATAATGTTCAGATATCAATGGGCTCAAATTGTCAGTTGAGTTCAATGTGTCTCTCTTATTCGAGCATAACTCACTTTTTGGTGAGTTCCTCAAATTTAAATAATTTTCATTATAGTGCAGACAAGATTGTTTTTCACTCGATCCTGTTGTTTTGAAAATAATATCATCAGGAAACAATAAGAGAGACAATCCAAAAAAATGATTTAGCGCAAGAATCAGACTAGACACACCAAATCAACCAGCTTATTCCCCCCGAATGAATTTAGCTGGACGTTGTGGTTGGTTTTAATGAAACAATGGAGTATGAAATAATGAAGTTCATATTGAATTGAGTTGCAAAAAAATAGATCACATGAAAAATAATGATGTTATTCTCCCTGCTCGAGCTCCCGGAAGTTCTAACTCATGCTGCTTAATTGTGGATACGATGTTGGAATGCGCTCGATGTCCCGCACTAGGAATCGAGGTTTGAAAATTCACTAGTCTACTACTCTCGATATTCCAATCTGCTCATGATGGACCATGATATGCTTCTCTTCCTCCAATCCTTTTGTTTGGATCAATGCCTCACTGCCTATCTCCGTGGATGATGTTCCCCCCAATCCCTAATTGATGTCCCGAACTTTCTCCTACTGTTCTGCTACTATGCTGGATTGATCAATGTCTCTCCTGCCCCTTGCAAATTCATCACACAATTAATGTCTCTAGAATCTCCCCTGAGGAGTTCCCTAGCCTCCACGTGTAGCTTTCATTGTGTTTCTCCTCCCGCGTTGGTCACAATAGCATTTTCTCTTAACTGAGTGAAAAATAAGTGTGCCCGGTGAGATAATTTCTTCCCTGGAAACAGCAGATCCACATGGCGTGATTTTATGTCAACGCCACAATCATTTTAATGAACTACAAGCGACTGTATCCTGGCCCTACAACGAAACAACAAAATATACACGTGAGTCAAAAGGAAACTACCATATATTATAACACAACTTAAAATAAACAAAAACACTTATAATGAAGTATGTATATTATAATAATATCTAATATTATAATTACTAATATATGTTTAGTGACTATTATATTTATTTAATAACATTATTTATTATGATATACTAATTTTATATATAAGATTATATATTATTGTTATTATATCTATAATTATTATAGTATATTATTTGATATATATATAATATATTATGTTATATTATATACTATAATTATTATATTATATATTTTCTATTATAATAAGTATATATTATATAAATGTTATTATATATTATAATAATCAAAAAACAAAATGCAATGAAGGGGGGGGGGCTTCGGGTATGTTCGGCACAGGGAGAAGGGAGGTGAGGAGGGCAATGGGGTTTGAGCAATGTTGAAGGTCCTTAGGCAAGGTAAAAGGAGGGTGGCATGCATCGGCAACTCCTGGTGTGGGTTCCAACTATGGAAAAAGGGACGCGGTGGAGGTTGTGTAGGTGTTGTGGTCTATGGCAGTGATACAGGAGTGTGACAGGGGAGGAGAAGTGCTGACAACGATGATAGTTCCTCGGGTTTGGTTCGAGATGGTGAAAGGCAAGCCGAGGCGAGTTAATGGGGTTGAGATGGTGGCGAAGAGAAGGGGTCTCGTTTTGTGATGCTAGATAAGGAGGGTGGCACGAGCGATAAGGGGGTGCGGTTGGGGTTCTAGAATCTTCAAAACTAAGAAAATTTTGGTTTCCTAAATTGATCAATTGTTTGAGTTTAGGGATTTTACTAGGTTTTTCTTCTTCTTCTTCCGTTGATGAATCGATTGTGTGCTGTTGTTTCTAGTTCCCATTTTCTATTGTGGATTTTTTTGGTTATATTGCGAGCTACTAAAACAGAGTCAGGGAGATGCTGTTAACTAGTGAGAGACAGGAATACACTGGTTCTGTGATGAAATAGTGCCACAAATTGAATGTTGAGATGGTGAGATAGGAGCGGGATTCGGTAGATGTAGGTTGAAACAGTAGCTGTGAGAATTTTGGACAACAGTGAGGTAAGGGAAACAACTACCAGAAGGAGGTATAGTAACGGTAAGGTGGTTACCGATATAGTGGAATGATGTGCGTCACTGGTTGAAAATAAAATAACAAGATCATGGTTATAAAAATATATTAATGTTACCGGTACTTAACAGTCACCGTTACATCTCAAAACTAGTTACCTCTAGACCAAAAAGAATGCAGGTCACTGTTAGGCAGTAACAGTAACACGGTTACAACTAATTTGAGAAAAAGTAACTTTTCTATCGGTATCTTGGATACCGGTAACTAAGTTACTAGATGTGTAAACATTTTTTAAAAAAAATTATAAGTAAATTAATTAGCAAACTCAATAATTATTAATAATGAAAAACTTAAATAAAATAAACAGAGAAATATTAAATAAACAAATCGAAAATTAGTTATATTAAAAATAAAGAAAGGGTAAATTAATTATTTTAGGGTCCATAATTAAAAAAAATCTTATAAGAAATTAATATTTTACATAATTAATTATAAAAATAAAAAAGTTCATTTATTTAATAAAAAGTGTAAAAAATAATTAAATAAATCATTTAAAATTAATAAAAAGGATGTTGAAATCTATGTAAAAAAAGGCAACATCACTAAGACTTATTTTTATCTCCCATCATATAATATGATATGACATAGTTATCATCATGATTTCTAGTAGGATATCATTATGAGGCCTCAATATGTTTCTTGAATAGTATTTTTTTGGATAGATAATATAATCAACCAGGTGAAGAGGAGTCTCTACATCTAAAATAGATATAATGATAGATGGGTTTTGTCCTTGAGTAATAGTTTGGCCATGCAGAGAGGAAACTTTGAAATAGAGTTTCTAGGTTCCCCAATGTCTTATGGTGGGATGTTACACATCACATAGAAAACATTTTATGGAGGATAATGGGACATTTCTTGAATTGAAAAAATTGTTATTTATCTTTTGGAGGTAGGATCACATTGGTTAAGATAATTCTCTCATCCATTACAATACATGCACTCACAACTATTAAGGTTCTAAAAAATATACTATCCAATATTGATATGATCTTGGATAGATTTATTTTGGATGCTCTCTCAGAGGGAAAAGGACACTTGGTCTCCTAATATAGAATTTTAAGGAACATCTTGGTAGGGGGTATTACCATGAGATATCACTATAACACTCTATTATTAATGAATGAAAATATAGCATGGTATGTCTAGATGAGCTAACCATCCGGGGAAAGGTCTTGTCTACTAAATGTAGAGGAACTGTAGAGGTGTCAGGAGGGAATTATTCTCCATTATATCCCATTATTTTCCCCCACATCTCAACTCTATAACCTCTTACCTAATGGATTTTTGGTAAAATGCAATATTCTCTTTTGGAACAACAAATGAGCTTAATCACAGATAAGTTTCCTAGGAATTCCATCTCCAATAATTTATTTTTGCAATGCCATCCTATACTCGATGATCATAAAGTCTATCCTAGATCATAACCAGGAAGAATATTTTTATCTTATTAACATGAACATAGAGTCGAATATGTGTATCTTTACGACCCCCAAATCATGGGCCTTTTTCTTGAGGGACTTATGAAGTGATATGATATCATGGGACCAAACTGATGGCTGAAGAGAGAAATAATGGTGTAATCTTATTCTTTCTAATTACAGTTTATATTTACAGAGAATGAGGAACCATGTGGTACCTACTGATGTCAATATCAAAAGATCATTCATTTCTCTAGCTTCCATATTTCTGTGTTGTAAGGAATATCAGGAGGAGAGTTTCAACCACATATTTTTTTAAAGGTTATTGGGAATTCACAATTTGGATCTCTTTTGGAGATTTACAAATTTCTCTTCTCAAGAGTTCCTCGGTGTACCTTTCATGGACAGATGCTTTCACGGTATGGGTGTTGCGGGCTAAAAAAATATGGAACATAAAATTATGATTATCATTGGATTCTAGTGTATATGGAAAGAATGAAATAGGGCTAAATATGAAGAGGGTTTTTAATAGAAAAGTGTCTTACATTAGAACAAGGAACCTACTACTCAACACAAAAAGGATTTTTATGAATTGGCACGATGTTTCCACTCTGAGAACACAATAATAGATAAACCCCACTAACAACTCAATCTTCAATAATTCTCATGGTAAATGTGTTCGATGGGTTTTGCGCCTTTTGGGCCTCAAACATAACATGCATGTTTCTTGCATCTTTGGGAACTTGTAGGGAGGGTCTGTCATTCGCGACCCCAAGGGATATGTTATTCTATCTTTTATAGCACATTTTGGTACTGTAAACTCCCTCGAGGCCTCATCCACGACTTCCCCCACTGAGCTATGATTATCCCATAAAAGGAATATAGAACTAGATGAAGTGTAAAAATACTCTATCATTCTACTCAATTCTCTACATAAAACATGTATTATCTACTGGTTTATTTCTTGTGTTATTAGAAGGTGAATAAGTATCTTCAACAATAATATTCTTGTACTCCAGACTTGGTGCAAGGTCAATAAGGTTGTGTACCACCATACATCCATGGTAATACAAGGATCTAGTCTCACCTGTTTCCCAATATTGAACTTCTTGAGGATTGAGGGAGATAACATAGCAATAGGGGATGCCCTTGAACTCCTATTTAAGGCCTCCCTAGTCCCATGTTTTGTAGTTGTTTCTCTGGTATCTATTCTCATGTGAAGTGACCAAGGATCATTAGATCACACTAATATGGGGTTTGAATAAGGTGTGAACAATTTTACTATATTATTTTTCCGCTTTTAATTCGAACCACTGTCATATGTTAGAATGAGTGGATAATTCATGCAATGAAAAATATAATTGAAAAAGAACACATGATATTTTTACATAGTTTGGTACCAAGACCTATATTCTTGATGAAACTTGTAACCACATTTTGTTACATATTTATCAATATATGTAGATGGTTAAAACCAAGGTAAGTCACATTCCCATCATTATTGAGTCCCAAAGTGTTCCACTCTAGAGTCCTAATAGTTTTAAAAACTTCTCACCTACACTAGAGACTACTAAGATCCATAATAGGATATTTATACTACATCCAATAGTGTTACCATCATCCCACTGACCTCCTCCAGAGTCTCACTAGAGACTTCCACTACTTCAGAGTGCCACTGAAGACTTCACAATATCAGGTCACACAATATTTGATCCACTGATAGGATAATTTTATAATATTCCTCCACAAATTTTCTAGGTAAAACTAGCTTGTGTACAATTCAATAAACTTTACGTTGAATGTGTTCTTTCTCAATAAACTTGGATCACCCATATATGGTCAGTTGTCTTAGTTCAACACTACTCATGCAATTCCTTCTTCTTCTAAATACCCTACCTCACTAAAAACTAAAAAAATTAGATACAATATCTTATAAAACACTGATGATAAAAATTTCCCAGATTCAATCTCAAATCAATGGACAGTAGATAAGTAATCTAAATTTCACATGTACGTTTCAATCATTATGAATGTATAAAATATATTGAATGGACTTCTCTTTTCATAGTTCATGCATGAATGTGGGTATGATTTAATGAATTTATGTTTTTTTCATTTGGATCCTTAATCAAACAAACTGTCCATTTTTTCACTTACAATTCAAACACACTATTTTATTTTATTTTTCACTCACCATGAACACACTGAATACTTTCAAAAACTTTTCACTAAATTTGTTCTATTCATGTGTATCATTACTTAATTTTTTCTCCTACACACACACACTTTCTTTGAGCAAGATTCACACTACCTATATACATGTGTGCTACCTTAATACTAATTTCACTTAAACATCCACACACACAAACTCGAATGGATATACATTTGGTGCATGTAAGATCTTCACAATATGTAGTTTATGTATAAACTATTGCATGGTGCTTAAAATATGTTCACACAAATAATAGTAGATGTATTCATATAATAAACATGTTATCGTTGTTTCTTTTTGGAACTATATTCTTCAAAAATAAACACTAGTTTGTACTAAACATATTGGTTTCTTGTGGAATGAATTCTTCTTCGCACAAATATAATGTATGTGGTATCATTATATTAGGAACAAAATAAATTCAAAAACAAAAACATCACTACAAATAAAACTCTCAAACATGATATAAAGAAACCCCTTAGGCGGTATTTATAGGAAATGAACCACTGAATCATAATATCCTATGATCATGGATGAACTTGATCCCTTCAGGTTACAATTCACATAACATTACCATCACCAAAAATGTCACATTTTCAACACATATAAAATATTTGGTTTGATCATCTATTTATCATGAAAAAAAATTCTTTGGTGATATAGATCATCTTTGAATTTTCATAACTCTCAAATAAGGCTCAAAATCATAGTTTCACTCAACTATAGACATCACCGATGACGATCTCATCCAACAGAACACTTATGTTCAAACTGAGGTTGAAGACAACGTGGGGATGATTGATGTGTCTGGATAGCGTATATCGGATGGAACAAGTTCATTCTAATTTGTTAAACAAAGCAACTAGACTAAGAGAATCGGACAATCTAGATAAAACATGAAAAAATCACACAACTCTCATTCTTTCGATGCTGTAGTAGAACGAAAATATTCATTCCCACTTCGAAACGGATTGACTCACTAAACTCCTTTATATTACTCAGCGCAACAACCCCACTTCAAAATTCATCTATCCCTCCTTCAGTATAACCATATACTAGTTCTTCGGGCATGCTTCTACACCCACCTCAACTGTCATGCCACCCCACCCAGTGGTTGCTCCGCCTATTCATATGCTCCCATGCACCTCTATTCAGCATGTCACCTTTCTTCGTCTCGATCTTGATTTATATTCCCACGGATGACCCTTCAGGGTCCCACATAGGCATGGGTTGAGTCGGTAGGGTCATCTCATATGATGTATAATTTTTGAAGTACTAATCTATTTACATTAAAAAATATAAAGACTTCATTCAAAGTTAAATTCCAAACCAACTTTACAAACCCATTTATCAAATTTATACAGTAAACCACATGAATATATTTCTTATAAAAAATAATCAATTTTTGCATGGAATATTCTTCTTACCCTTCAAATCAATGTGGTAAACAATGTGAATTCATATTTTCACATGTCTTTCGAACAAAAGACCAACTCTGTAACCCTCACAATTATAACTCATTGAATTTTTCATCTTCATAATTAATTGACAACAATTTAAACCTTAACAAACCACTTGGATTCTTTATCTTGACCTTTTTTAATAAATAAATGATGATGATGATGATGATGATGAAGTAGTTATAAATACAATTATTCATAATATATATATACATATATATAAGTAATATAAATTCATTTATAATTACAAAAATGTGTCATTATATATATCTTAATATATAAACATATTTATGTATAATTGTAAGTGTAAATATATATTTATGTATAATTATAATTATTTAGTAATTTTTACCATTGTATAAACATATTTATAAATATAACCATATAATTATATACAAACATTTATTTTCTAAATATAGTAAATATACATTTAAAACATTATTTATATATAAATATATAAATCGTTATAAATATTTAAATAGTTATAAATATATGTATTCATATATATATATACATATATAAATTTATAATTATAAAACTTTTTTTATAAATATAGAAATATTTCATCATTAATATATTTATGAATCATTATAATTATTTAGCTATATTTACAATTGTATAAACATAAACATAAATATAAATATATAAATATATTTATTTTTGAAATACAGTAAATATACATTTATAAATATATTTATATATAATTATATAAATAGTTATAATTATAAATATGTGTATAATGGTGTAATAAAATTACGTTTATAAATATATAAATACTTATAATTATTTAAATATTTATAAATATTTAAATAGTTATAAATAAGTGTACAATGGTATAATAAAATTGAATTTATATTAATATAAATAGTAATAATTATTTAAATAGTTGTATGTATATGTGTTCATAATTATTTATATATATTTATAATTATATAAATTTATTTATAATTAAAGAATATATCATCAAAAATATATCTATAAATAATTATATTTATGTATAATTATAATTGTAAATATGTATATTTAAATATATATGTTAATTTATTCAATTTTTTTGATTATTATCAGATAAATGGGATGCCATAATATATATAGAATAAATTACAAATGACCAATTTATTAAAAATTAAAACATAATCACACAAAATAAAATAAAAAAATGAAATAACGACTGGAAAGTGAGATCACACTGGCTGTAGGGATCTCAGTGCATATATTACCAGCATCGGGTGGAGTTGGATGGATGATACAGGTTATTGGATGAAGGCCATCATTCGATGCTTTTCCTTTTACTTGGGAATTTTTAGGGAGTAGAGGTGGAGGAGAACGACAGGGGGGTTGAGGGGGATCATAAGGGCTAGAGGGGCCTTCATGAGCCCCGGTGTGATTAAAACAACCAATATCCTGATTCATACTACATGGAAGGATGTGTGGAATAGAGAGTGGCATGGGAGTTGTATGAAGAGATGAAACATGAGAATTACAATTAGTATGTTCGATGCTATGGGATTTGTATCAAAAAGAGAATTGTGCATTAGCTGCAAAAGGGTGATGATGACCTGAAGAAGTTTCATTAGATATGGGACTTGGTAGATCCAATAGCTACACTCGAGAATGGTGGGATGAGACTTGATGGGGTAGATGTCCATAGTTACGGTGGAACTCAAAATAGAGGCTGGGAGGAAAAAAACTACCAGCAGCAGTACATGGGCCAAGGGTATGTGCAATTCAATGAATCGGAATCAGAGTAGGTGAATCCTTACTTGTTGGCTGCAGCAACTCATGAGGGTTAAAGGAAGCCTGATGATGTGAATATATTGAGGGAATTAGACCCAAATACTCTCTTCTATCCGAAGGCTGGGTCTGGGGAGAGGATAAATGGATGGGAGAATATGCAGGTAATGGGAAATCTCAAAGTAAGTAGAGGCCCCTTATAGTTGACACGGAGTCAAATCTTGGGAACCGCTTTGATGGATTAGAATACCAAGAACCTCCATGGAATGAGGAGGATAACTCGTCATGGGATGAACGTAATAGCCTACCTTTATTGGATAGTATGTACCGCTATCAAGGGAAAGGTACTCACAATCCTTGTAGGAAGAAGGGAAAGAAAATTATTAATGAATTTAGAAAATGTATAGTGATTTAGTGGAAAAATGAAAAGGGATGCAAGGATTACTCTTACCTGCCAAAACCCATGTAAAGTTGATCGAACAATAAAGGAAGGAACAAAGGAAAGATGGGATAATATGGGGAGTGGATGCAATTAATTCTGCAATCCAGGGAAGACATGCTTGAGCAATATTTATGACCCAATGTCTCAGAAGAGGAACTCAAGAGGATTTATGAACGGAAGTTATAAGTTGAAGCTACAAAGGGGAAAGACGTCTGGATTGATAGGAAGGATAGAATTCTAGCCCGAGGCATTAACTAGAGAAAAATCAACTCAGTGGAATTTATTCAGACAATGGAAAGGATGATCTCCAATCTTGAAGATCTCTACAGAGGAGATCCATGTATCCATGTTAGTTTGCTGCCCTGGGAGCTTTATAAAATAGCAGGGTAAAGTAACACCAGTGTTTTTTATCTATTTTGTGAGAACTTTCAGCACATAGTGGTACTTTTTGTGAACTCTGGTTTCTCATTTTTCTTAAAAATGGGTTTTAATAAAAAAAAAATTAAACTTGAATGGTTGGATAGATTCAACCTGGGTGTCTTCTGTCATGGGGGAATCATGATGGGATTTTATAAACCATGGGGTGACAACCATGGCTGTGAAAATCTTAAATTCTTGTGACTGTATGGGTAACATATGTAGTGGGTGGGTTATGTTTAAATGATAGTGCTTAAATGATAATCCTTAATCAGCTATGGCTAGTAGCATCAAGGTGTTGTGACATGCCTAGGTGATGGTGGAACACAGAGGCCAACCCTGGATGTCAATGAAGATGGTGGGTTGGATATCTATATATATTTATGTATATTTTTTATTAATAATTATATTTAAATATGTTTATATATATATGTATTAACATATATTTACGTTATTCTACTTATATATTTATAAATTTATAGATAATTATATGTATTTATGTATATTAATATATTATTATACTAAATGGTATTTATATTTGTTAATATGTATTATGTGGTTATGTATATACTATTATATCTAATAATATAAATATATACTATATATTTATGAAAATTTAATTATATTAATATATATTTATAGATATTTATATGTATTTGTGAATATTTATATACGTTAATATATATTATGTTGATATATATAAATATAGAAATATATTTTGTTGTAATTATATAATAAATAATAAATTTTAAAAAAATTTAAAGCATGGAAAAATATTTAGCGATGGCTTAAGACACCGATAATGAAAAATCCATTGGAAAAAAACCATAGAAAAAAAATTGATGTGAAGAGATTCACATCATGAAATTATGTCACACTATTAGAAATTGCCACACATCATTTATCGGTGGTGTAAATCACCATCAAAATCTAAAAATCCATTATTAACAACCTTTTGTATTGTAGTTGAAATTTTGTGGTATTATTGTAGACACAACGTACTACGATATGAAAAAATAGTTTGTGGAATGCATAACATGGTTGAAAGGATGAATCGAATGTTAATGGAAAGAACAAGGAGCTTAGAAATGCATTAACTATATAAATATTATTTTATAAATTCTATTTTTTTATATTTATAATTATTATAATATCTATGAATAAAAATTTATTTAATTATCCCTTTCATATATTTTTAATAATGTATACAATATATTTCATTTCAATTGTTATTCTTTATTTTTATTTTTTACCTATTTTCATCAAGGTTTGTCCTTGAAATATTTCATATAAATGTTTTTCTATTTTCACTTTTTTCATTTTGAAAACTTTTTCTACATTGGTTTATGTCTTTTAAGGTGTGTATTTAGTAAACTCAAACACCATTCAAGGAAAAATTCATATATATGGTTTTACATTTTTTTAATTTTGAGTGTAACACCCACAAACACCACTATATATAGAAACTCCAACAGTATAATTGATATAACCATCAAGGATTCGTTTGAAAGGATCAATGTAATGTTAAAATAATGTGGTAAGAAAGGGAACGTAGTATGGATCATAGAAGTGGGTTGTGAGACTCTTGGGAAATACAGAAACAGATGAACATGCTGGAAAACAACGAAGCGAATGCGCAATGGAAATAACTTTATTTTTCTTTTTAACATGCCATAAAAAACTAAAGAGGACGCTCAATTACCAAATATATGTTCAAAAATATAAATGTTTACATAAGAAATTTTAACATGGAAAACCAATAATATAAAAACCATGGGACCTATTCTATAACGTAGAATCTAATAATAATCAAGAGTACAAAGTAGAGACTCACAAAGATGATAGGGATCTAAAAAATAATACTCAGATAAAATATTGGATCAAAATAAATAAAAATTGGTCTAAAGGTACCCATAAATAAAGAGTGAAACCTGATAAAGAATCACAAATAGATCCGACCCTGAAAAGTAGGTGTTCACTGTCTAAATAAAAGGTTCAATTGAAAAGCACTGGGATCAGATCAAAGTCCCCACAATAGATGAATGTCAAATGGACCAGATGAATTTTGCCAATGCAGATCTAAAAATTGCTGTATATAACCCTAACAACAGCACCCTGATTTTGAGAAAAGTGCCTCAGTACTCGAATAAATAGAAAAACACACACTACGATCCCTAAAATACTTCTTCAATTCAAGGATACATAACTTCCCTATTTTCATATCTAATTTTAAATTTTTTTTTATGTTTAATGTACTGAGGGCCACATGAGGAGGCCCCCAAAAAAACTCCCCCTCTAACTCAAATATGGATCACCTCATACCCTACAACCAGTTGATAAGTCTCAAATTTACCTTTGGGTAATATTTTTGTCAATGTGAATGACCAATTTTAATCAGTGTGGATCTTCTTTAGATCTAACTATCTTAGATCAAGGATTTTGCAATTCCAATGAAACCAAACATATATATGTTTTTGTCTTTAATGATTCTTTACCAAAAAAATATCACTTTGATTGTAAAAAAATATAACATACCACTCCGGATTAAAATTGAGTTTTCAAATAAAATTTTTCATTTACAACAATTATTTTCATGCCTCTATTGTTGAAAAAAATTCAAACTCAGTGGTAGAAATAGCAACACATCTATGAAATCTAGACTATCAAGATATTTCCCTCGGGAGAAGTGAACAAATATCCTGATGTGGACTTCCAAATATACATATATCCTACCATAACTGAATATGTTAATCGATAAAACATAGGTTCTTCATTTGAAAAACACAATATGAAATCAGAAGTACCATTAAGTCTACAATATATATACATCACTACTATCAAATGATATCTACCTTTATTAGATATAAAATTACTAACCACACCAACTCCATGAGATATATTTGGTCTACTACATACCATTTCATACATCAAACAACCTACAACATATGAATAAGGTATGTGTTGCATATCCTCTCTCTATCTTCCACAGATAAAGGTGACTGACTATTACTAAGATTAAGATGAAAAGAAATAGGAGTACTAAATACCTTCTCTCTATCCATATAAAATCTCTAAAGAACAATCTCAATATCCCTCTCTTGATATAACCACAATTTAAAGGCCTTTATTTCATGAAACATTGAAATGATAAGAAATTTTCATGTTGTCCCTATGTATTTCATTAAAAAATACGTGAAAAGTTCATTGTTTAATATTTCAATTATAGAATCATAATGACCAATAATGATCATATCATCAATATAAATAAACAATAAAATAAAATCATCACTAGTAAATCTCTTAACAAATACACAATGATAAAAATATTTCTTCCAAAAACCCTAATGAAAATTTATCATTTCAAACTACTTATACCACCATCTCAGATCTTGATTCAAACTATACAAACACTATTTAACCTAGAGACACAATTCTGTTCACATATTTCAAAAAAACCATCTAGATGCTCCTTATAAATCACTTTATTTACATCTAAATGGAGGAACGATTTCTTCACATCCGTCTTCTCAATCTGCAGATCCAAACTAATAGCCAAACCAATAATTACCCGAATGGAAGTAATTTTGACAACAGGTGATAAAATATCATTAAAATCAATAACTTTATTCAGATGAAATAATTAGATAACTAAACATTCCATTTTTTGTAGAGTAGAAATAGATTTTTCATTTTTAATAAGATATATCCATTTATTTGGAAAATATCTCATACTTGTAGGTAAATTCACCAACTCAAAAGTATGATTTTCAGGCAATAATATCATCACATCATCCATTGTTGAAACATTTCTATAATTTTGATCACTTTTCATCACCTCATCAAAGGATTATTGTTCTCCCCCCTTCAGTGAGGATCACATAATCATTAAGTGAATTCCAAATAGAAATTGTATGATGCTGATATGATCTTCAGAATCGAACTATAGGCTCATTAATAACCCCTAGAATGGGATCATCAAAAACAAAAGGTGAATTTGAAACATCCACTCAAACCTGTACACCTTGAACATCATTCTTCACAACAACACAATTTTCAGAATTAAGAATACAAGAGAATCTCTCCTCTCCTCCATCTAGGGTTTCTATTCCTGGTGATGGATTTTCCACTTCCTGTATTCTTTTATCCCATCTCTTCTCTATTGTTGTTGATTTGTATTAAATTTTTTTGTTTCATTTGTAGGTTTCTTCTTCACCTTATTCGATGGTTTTCTCATCTTTGGTGACCTGGTTATTCTCCAGGGCCTCTTTCTTCATGCATTCCTTCGATTCTCACCTCTTCCCTCTTTACACCCACCCTGTTCAGGTTCCTCTCCATTAATGATACTCACTTTAAAGGTCTATCTAGTCCCAATATCTTCTCTTGGTCCCAAATACATTGTGTTGGACTCCATTTTTTTCTTATCTAGTGGCACTCATGGGGGGTTTCGATGTGTTAGATGAGTGCTTATCAGTTCCCTAATAGTCACCGTTTGTGTTGTTTATCTCTTTCCTTAATGTTTTGGTCTCATTTGTTGGATTTGTTTTAGTTATTTTTGTTATCGTGACATTTTTGATATTTTTAGTGTTTTTTGGGTGTGATTTTTTACCTTTTTTAGTTTTTGACTTGTTCACTGTTATCATCTTTGGATATAATAGATGCTCTCGATTTTGTTTTTTTGGCTCACCAGTGTCTTTTCTTACTCTTCTATTTCTCCACGATTCCAACAATCTACTCCCAGTATGACCTAAATGGTTACTTTAAAGGGGTATTTGTATGTGATTTTTTGTGGTCTTCAATGTTCCAAGAGATCATAGTGTTCCGGAATGTTGATCTTGTATGGTGCTGGTATTCATATTTTCAATTTTCTGGCTCGGGGGAGATTGTTTCATTCCCTCTATCAAGAATTTTGATCTCATGTTTCCCCTTAATTCTACTGATTATGATTTCTATAACCCATGTGATTATTTGGTGATGGTTCATGGATTCATTTATGATGGTATGATACTACATTGATGGCGAGTTTAGTGATGATGTTGTGAATGCTGACGTGTAGAGTTGATGATGATGTCTCAAGAATTGTGTAGAATTTTATCATGTATGGAATAGGGATCAAAGATTTTCTTATTTATGCATTTGACATTTGAATTATATTTTGGTATTTTGGGTTTGGTTTTTTGGTTCTGTGAACTACATGACTCAACGGTGGTGCTGGATGGAGACGACAATAGTGGTGATGACATTGGTGGTGACTCGTGGGTGTTTCTTGAATTTTGATCTTTGAATTTGGGTAATTTGGTTCCTAGTTGTTATGTTGGTTACTGATCAACCAAAAATTTTCTTTTCAAAGTAAAAAAACTAATTTTGTATAAAAATTAATAATACAAGAAAAATGTGAATTATAAACTAGATCAAGATTGTCAAATCCATCAGAAGTGGGAGAAGAATAATTTTATCCCTTATCAATATCTATAATAATCTAATACTATTTTAAAACACCATCATGGATTCTAAAATTTTTCTTAAAATATTGATCATAGAACTCATATCCACACTCATCATGTTTACAATGAATAAAAATATAATGTCGTCGCTTTGCATCCATCTTGGGAATCTAATCTCTAGGCACATGGACATATCCCTTGAAATCAAAAACATGTAAATAATTAAACTTGATCTATTTTGCAAAAAATATATTTTGGTAGTTTATATCTACAAAGAAACAATGGTTGGTAAACTGATACAATAAGAATCAGTAACTAAATCATTACTAAAAAAATGACTGGGAAAAATTATTTCCAAAAGAAAACAATGAACACTTTCCAATAATGTCTTGTTCTTACACTCAGATAAACCATTTAGATGTGGTGTCTTAAGAGGTTTATTTTTATTTCAAATACCTTTTGACATTTAATACTAATCAAACAAACCAAAATACACTCCATCATTATTAGAATGAATACATTTCCACTTCTTTCCAGATTACCTCTCATTAGAAAGCTGAAATGGATTAAATCATTGAACACATCACTTTTCAAATTCAAAACATAATCCCAAATATTACATGAGTGGTCATCAATAAATTTCAATAAATAAATACTTACATAAAATTTCTCACATTTCAAAGGTCCACATATATTGAAATATAATAATTCATGTACTTTTCAATTATTATATAATGCATGACTTCTGAAACTCACCCTGATTTATTTTACAGCCATAAAGTGGTCAGATGTGTTGAATTTTACAATGTTCAAAACCTAGAAGACAATTTTTCTTTTCCAAACAACCATGCCCTTTATCACCAATGTGACCGAGCCTTATATTCCACAACATGGAATACGAACTACACTCAACAAGATAAGAAGTATCTCAAGAAATAGAATCTATGGTATAGTACAAACCTGGCTACTTCTTCCCTCAAGACACAATCAAGAATCCCTTGGAAAAAATCTATTAGAAATCACTAAAAATAGTGATAAAATCTTCACTATAATGAATTCCGTTACCAAAAACATTCACTAGAACCTCAGGCTCATGTCGAACGTTCTTTAGAATCAGCTTACATCCAGTGTTGGTCTATAATAAAATTGTACCATTACCTACAACATCAACATGAACATTATTACCTATCTTTAAAATACCAAAATTCAAAATGTCTTTAAGATGTAAAAAACTCCTTCCATATTGTCACATGAAAATAAGAACCACTCTAAACAACCCAGAAATAATCATTAGAGTAAATATTAATGGATTGATAAACAATAATTTGATCCCCCCTATAGTAGTGGAGACACATTCATCTCCGTCACCATTCATCTTCTTATAATATTACTTCTTTCAATTTTCTATATTCATTTTATATAAAAACATCTCTATATTTCCTTTCTTACCACAATAATGACATTAAAACTCCCATCTTCGACATGGAGTTTCTTCTAAATTTTCCATCACCTTGACTACTATATCCTTGATTGGTTTCCCAAATACTCCCCCTTGAAATATATGAATGAAATCTATGAAGATTATTTCTCTCGATTACATCTCAATACCTCTTCATTCAGGAAAAAAGACAAAAAAACTAAAATTTGCAGTACCGTTAAGAGTAAAACAATTTAGAGTAATACATAAACTCTACCAATAATTTGGTAAAATATTAAGTAAAAAATAACTAAAATCACATCTTTCAAAGTATTACAGATACCATACAATTGATCAAAACATCCAAAATATTCACTAAAATATCTTGAAATAGATGTATGTTATTTTTATAATAAATTCATCATTTTTAGAAGAAAAAAACTATTTTTTTATCTTGGATGAATAGGTAGTCTCAAGCTTCACCCACAATGTTCTATCATGATAGATGTCGACAATATTTTTCATTAAATTGTCTTTGAACCACTGATAAATGAAATAAAAAACCATAATATTCTCAAACTCACATTCTTTATCATACTTTATTTTTTTATTTTTATTACTAAACATATAATGATATATTTTCTTAAATAAAAGTAGATCCTTTATTTTTAATCGAAATTTATGATAGTTTAACCATTTAACAATGCCATCCAACTATAATTGGATTCCGTAACTTATCTGAACAAAAATCAAACTCTATGAGACAATATGTTTGAAAATAAGATAATTGATTAATGTGAAATAAATCACTGAAGTGAACATTTGGTGGAAATAAATTTCCTTTCTCTTTGAAGATGCTATTAAAAATTTATTTTTATGTGTATTAACAAAATATATGTGAATAAATTTAAATTTTTACACCATAAATTTTAATTTAGAATAGCCAAAAGATAAAAACCATAAGACCAAGTCAATAAATAAAAAACCATTAATAATAATGTGTACAATGAAGATACTCCCAAATATGAGAGGGGTATCAGAAATAATACACAAATTTAATATTGGATCAATGGAAGAAATGAGATGTTGTTTGAAGGAAACCTAAAACAAAGAATTCCTCATGATAAAAAAACTAAATATACCATACTATGAAAAAATGAGTTCACTATCTAAGTAAAAGTTGTAGATGAAAATCATTGGGATCAAATTTAATACCACCATAGATGAAATCCCATTTGACATATAGATATTTTTCGGTTTCATATTTGAAAACCATTGGATATAAACCTAACTTCATGGCCCCACCATAGAGAAGAGAGAAGCATTCTTGGAATAGAGAGGTACTAAGATGCCTTGAGAATTAAAAATCCACCTCTAAAAGATACATAAATCCCCAATTTTTATATATATTTTATTATTTTTATATAAGATATACATGGTGGGGGCCAGATGAGGAGGCACCCCAATAGAGACTAAAGGGAAAACCATCTCGACGTGGTGAATTCATGTTCATTATTAAGAGGAAGATATATTTATCACCCCACTGGAAACACTTAAATGTAGGACAACATCATGTCTCATCCCTCTACAACAAAGACATGAAGGTTATTTTGTTTTAGATCATTGGTATTGTTCTTCATACCGAGGCTCCAGGGGTCATCTCCCAGATTTCTCATTGTAACACCCTGAGATTTTATGAAAAATATTCTTTTAATTTCATTAATGACTTCTGTAGTATGCTACACCAATATTACCTTGTGCCATACGCAACACCGTATTAGCTTGCAGTATACGCAACACTATTCTTGGATTGTGTTACACATAATTTCAATAATAGTTATTCTACACAACATTGAGTATATATATATATATTCAATGTATAAATTAAGTATGGTTGGATTCTGTTATACAAAACAATGAAGGATTCTTGCACAACACGCAACCCTGACTTGGCTTGCATTATACGCAATCGCAACCTTCCTCGATAGCGTGTGTTGTACGCAATACTGGGTTTTTACTAAACAATGATATATTATTATAATATTATTATGAACTAGCCGTTATGAATAGTATTAAATAAATTTTTTATTTTATAACATTATTATTCATCTTACACATTTTCTAGAACATGGTATAAGAACAAAATAAAATTTTCAGGTAAAATAAGTATTTTTAAAAAAATGCAGTTTTGCCGCCTTTTGATGGCGCACTCACTTTAAATCTAGTTTTGACATGTTTATAAGTTCAATTTGACAAAATATAATTTTTCTTTAGAATCAGGATATAAAAATATACTTTGGATAAAATTTTCATATTATTTTGATAACTTTCATATATTAATGAATAGTAAAAACACACAATATTTTAATTAAAAAAAAATTTTTTAATAGCAATAATTTATATGGTTAAATTATAATATAGAATGTTTTTAAAAGTGTAAATAGAATATATTTTTACCATTTGATCTAGTGGTGGTCAATGTAATTAGTATCACTTTGAGATTAGACAGAAACGAGTGTCAAACATTTGATGGATATTATTTCATAAAAACACGCTATTTATTTTAACAATAGGATTAAATTATAAAATTAATTAATGCAAATTATATGTTATGAATTTGTTAAAATTAACTCCATTTTTCAATTCTGAATATCAAATTTACCCTAAGGTGGAATTTTGGTACTTTTTGGATAAATTTAATATTTTGATGAATAGTGAAAATTACTAAATTTTGATTAAAAATAACTTTTTTAATCAAAACAATTAATATTGATAAATTATGAATTTGAGTGGTTTTAATGTATATTTAGAATATATTTTTACCATTTAATTCAATGTTTTCCATTGGAAATAATTTCACAATTAAACTAGACATAAACAGGTGCCAATCTTTTGATAGTTATTATCTCTTTAAAACACGTTTTTTTGTTTTAACAATGGGAATTAATTTTAAATTAATTTCTGCCACTTCTGTGTTTTGAATTTGGAAAAAAGGATTCCATATTTTGAATCAGGATTTTCAAATTGTTTAAATAAGTAACTTTTATTTTTAGTCATTTTGAATAATTTCTGCGGTAAATATTTTATTTACCATGGTTAAGGGTAAATCCTGTAAATAAGGGTTAACAAAATAATATTATAATAATTAAAAATTACCTTAAAATTTTTCCAAACCTTTTTCGTTGAGTCATTAACGACCATGGGCATCTTTGGGTCGGTTTTGGGACCCCATTAAGTGATAATTACAATTTAGACTAATTAATTTAATGTAAAGGTAAAATAGACATAAACAAATATCTTTTAGTAATTAATTTTTATATAGTGTTATATAAGAAATATTTTTGAATATAAATATTCATTGGAAATATAAAATGATTTCCTACAAGATAGTATTTTTTTAGAATTTTTAGACATCTAATAAATAAAATTATTTATGACACAATAATGATGTATCATTTACCTCATTAATAAATGATTAAAATAAATATGATTATAATGATTAATCTATTATACAAAACATGTCCAATTAAGATTGTATGATTTTATTTCGACCATGAATCATCTTATCTTTGACTATAATGATTTTGGACCATTATAAACCGAATTTCATTGTATAATAAAATAATAGTTTCACACTTTCCTAAAGAGACCCTCCTCTCCCTAATAAAAGGAGACCACTTCCATGCAATTCCACACATATCTCAAGCAATTTTTCTCATCCCAACTCTGCCCAATTAGGCTCCCTACATCCCTCTACTCCTCCAAAAAGCCTCAAGTTATCCAGAAGGAACTTCAAGGAGTCCTTTTGGTTCAAACCAAAGAAAGTTACCAAATTAAAGGTAACAGTTTCTCTTAAGTTGTTTTCTTTTATTCTACTTATCCAACCTCTACACTCTTTTTATTTCTGTTATTTTGTTACCACACCAGTATAATCAATATACTAGGATGTTTTTATGAGAAGGATTCGAACTACGCTTACACACACCTCCATCTAATGGATTAATAACATAATGTTTCTGTGATGGCAAACTAACGCCTCACGAAACGATGATTGTTCGAATTTCTCCTACCACCTCTCATGGTGGACATTATGATGGAAATATGTTTATATATAATATATATTATGTTTATGATTTTATTATGCTTCTTTACATCCCAATTACATCAAGCCTTTATGGTTTCCATAGTCGGTAAATACGATAATCTCATTTGAGGAAGTGCGGACTACCGCCCCCTCAAAGGGATGTGATTCGTTAATACCTTATGTGGGATGCATAAACAATATTTTTAGTAATATTATATGATATTATAATGTAATTATAATATACCAATTTATCATTATGTTTTAATTCCATTAAAATAAGAAATAGATATTAAAGTAGCGTTCATGCGTACGTACGGCTTCCCGTCTCCATGAACGGTGCGTTTTAATTCATACATCCATGTGTTATGTACTATTATAAATGATTGTATATGCTGGATATATAATGAATATATATGATATATATAAATCATGATATACATTTTGGAAGTATGTAAATAATTATATAAGTAATAATTACATCAAGAACAATAAGTCGAAACACGTACGATAAATATGATTATTTTACCCAAAACGCCACTTTATCATTAATTTTCATAAGAATGGGTAATATAAAGTCATAAGTGAGCCATATATGATATAATAACAATGAATATGTTTTATTAATAAGTGAATGACATTATTTAAATCATTATACAGGAGGTTCGAACACTTACAAAGCAAGTCGGACCTAAGGTAAGGGATAATTTATAAATCTCATTTTTATCTGAGATTGTTTATTCGTAAGTATTTACTGGGGTTATCTTTATCATCCATGCCCATGTTTTCTAAAAATGATTTCATGTATTTTTAAGGTCCTTTTTACCCATTTTTTACTTTTACTACATGGTATGTAAGGAATATTTCTTTTTTTTGCGTTACGAGGTACATTTTGACCTTTCCGACAAAAGTACGAGAAAACTGTTATTTTTAACTTATACGGCGTGAATGGATTTTTACGTTTTCATAATGCCTCATTTTCATAAATATTCCTCTAAAAGATCTCAGGATTATTTTCATCAAACCATTTTCTTTTAAAGGTACATTCCATTTTTTAAAATAAAGTGATTTTGAAGAAGAAATGATATTTTCCTCAAGAATTCGTTCATGTGTTTTATCAAAACCATTTTCCATCTAAGATAAAATTATTTCAAATGTGTATGTTTAAAGTATAATGTCTCTATGATTTACATGATTTCAATTTTCTTATGATGAAATATCCATTTATTTTTTATGGATTATGTGATGATGATATGATGTTTATGAAACCCGTTTTATTATTTGAGTTATGACGAATGTTTAAAGTTTATGTTGTGGCACAAGTAAGAATGATTTCATTATGAGATGGGTGGGACCTATATATCCCTCCAATGCATTGGTTAATGATTTATATCTCATGAGATAGACATGGCTGGAACGGAAAGTTAAACCGGTTCAGTAATACAGGACTAGAACGAGGAGTGAACTCGATTCACAAAGAGACTTTCTCCACTAAGATAGTCTTGACAGCAATTCCTTGGCTAATATGGAAATCATAACATGTGTTTAATGGTTTCCACAATTATATATTTTATTCACATGCTATTATATCATTATTAATGTTTCTTTATGATATATGCCTTACGTACTTGCAAGATTCAGGTCTTTGCTCAAGATTTTCATGTTTAGATTTTATGTTCAAGTTTTTGCATTCAAATTTTTATGGATTGTTTTATGATCTCTATGTTTACCCATACTGGGAATTTGAGCTCACCCCTTTTACGTTTTCTTTTCCCCGGGATGTAATGAAAGGTATTAGGTAAGAAATAAAGGGAAGATCTTTATTGGGAGATGTTGAAGATCTTTCACCACGAGTAGAAGATTTTATTCCGAGTTTCCAAAGACACTAAACTATTAAGGTCCTTATGTGTCTATTTTTCTTATGTATTAAGCATTCCGCAAAAGTAATGTAATGTCCATGTACGTCAGGCTTCGGTTCTCTACAGTTGGTATCAGAGGATTGGTTTTGTCAACCGTTGGAAACTAGGACGCGAAAACATTAGTAAGATCCCTAGAGATATTTCTATGGTATGTCTAGGGATGTCCCTAAGGATAAGTATACGTATAGGATATAGTCCTAGTATTATGGTAACGATATTATATTAAACCAAAGATGTTAGATATTGATGTTACTCCACCTTTATTATGATTTTTTCCTCCCACACTATTCTTTTGGGGTTTTAGACGATGGCTGGAACCCGAAGGAACCGTGTTGATCAATGTAATGGACAATGCAACGATTGTCCTCCTGAACAAACAAATGTTATGGGAGATGGAGTGAAATATCTTATTACTATACTTACACAATCTATGAATCATTCTGGACTTCCAAATTATCAGAGAACGGAACAACATTCTATTGAGTCCTTCATGAGGAAACGTCCACCTTCTTTCAGTGGGTCTTCTGATCCACTTGTTGCTGAACAATGGATTAGTACCACTGAAAAGATATTTTCAGTTTGTCAATGTTCTGAACATGATAAAGTCATCTTAGCAGTATATCGTTTGGAAGGTGAAGCTGATCAATGGTGGAATCTTATCATGAATACGAGGCAAAGAGATGAAATTGAGTCCATGGAATGAGATGAGTTCAAGAACTTATTTTTCAATAAGTACTTCCCTCGTATTCTTCGAATAAAGATGGAGAAGGAGTTTCTTGTGCATAAGCAGAAGGATGATGAATTTTTTGGTATATATGAAGAAAATTTTATAAGGCTTGCAAGGTATGCATCTGGATTTATCATCCAACCTGAAAGTAAAGTTGATAGATTTTTCAGTGGCTTAAAACCAAGTCTTCGAAGGGCATGAGCTAAAAGAGACTTTAGTAGATATGAAGAAATTGTGTGTTCTGCTATCAAGGTACAACTAGAAGATGGTGTAACTTATCCATCTCATTGTTTTGAAAAGAAACGAAAGATGGAGTTCAAGGAGAAATCTCAGAATAATGGTGAAAAGAAGATGAATGTTTCCTTATTCTCAATGTGTGGAAAGAAGCATGATGGAGATTGTCTTAAAGGGACAAGTAAATGTTTCAAATGCGAAAATGAAGGTCATTGGGAATTTGAATGCTGTAATGATGGGATAAAGATGCCTAATGATGCAAACAAAGGAATGGATTCAAATAATGAACCTACTACACTTCAATGCATCAAGTGCAAAGAAATGGGGCATTATGCTAATAAATGCCCTAATCCAAGGGTTAGTGATGATCGACATGAGCAACCACTTAAGGCAAAGGACAAAGAAAAGTCACATGCGATCACCATTGGCGATGTTGAATATGAAAACGATGTGGTGGAATGATTAAGTGTTTATGTAATGGAATCCAAAATAATGTTGTGTATAGTATCGTGGAATATTAGAATATTTTTGTATTTGTCTACTGTGGTTTTCAAAAAATTTATGGTACCGGTAACCATGAAAGGTTATTCAGATATTTTTGGAAAGTAGATGATATGCACATAATGAAGGGATAATAAGATAATGAGAAGTTTGATTATATTAATGAGCTCATGATTGATATAAGGACTAAGTGATATCATGGTTTGAGTATAAATAATTTTGAGGATTTTGGTATGAGGAAAGAGTTAACTTTTGACAGCACTCATATTATCACTAAGATTCAATGGGTATTCATTCTTCAAGAGAATACATGATTAAGGAATTCACATGTTTGTAATTTGACCAACAAGATATATCTTATGATATATGGGTGATAAATGATGGAATTCACATGATTGTTATGTGACATTTCGAGTAACCATTTTCTTTATACTATGAGCTTGGACCGAAGTATTTTAGATAATCCTAAAAATTAGAATGGATTATATTGGAAATATGCTAGTATTGTTTAAGGATAGAACTGTTTTTCGATATTACTCATGGGATTTTAGAGTAATGTAGTTTTAGAAAAAGGACAACCTGCAGGATGGGCGACAGCCCATCGCGTCGGAAAAGGCTGTGGGAATCGAACCCACAACCGAAGTGCGACTGGCCTTTATTATCTACCACTGGCATACAGGAAGTCCCTAGTTAGTAGAAACTGGATTTATTTTTTTAAGCGGTATGATATATGAAGTATAAGTTCATTTTTTGAATCGTATACGATTTACATCACCATAGATGGACTTATGTATATTTGATAACTTTTTTAACCTTTTTTTGAGACAGATGGAATGACCCATCATTCTATCACATGATCTGCTAACACTTCAAGAATGAAAAATTCAAATTCATTTCTTTAAGAGATGAAGTGGAAATTGTCCAAAGAACGACCAATAGTGAGGCTGTACCAAAATCACGAAAGTATTTCTTCTAATTCCAATTTCATCAAGTTTAGGGAAATGACCTTGAAAACCAAAAATGTTGTCCTAGTGATCTTATATCGGATGAATTAGATGGTACCTTAGATCGTCACAAATTTATGGCTTTGTGATTATTGGCTTTTTCATAGCCATGTTCTCTACAACTCTCCATCAGAACATGATGGTTAGATTTCTCTTCCAAATCCATATTTTCACCTATGTGGAAACCTAGTGATTAGTTTATTTGGGTAACCGTTACGTTTCATACATTATTTTTTAAAGATAAGTTTTGGTATTCCTTTTTATGATGTGGGTTTCAATTAAAGAAACATTCATGTAGAAAACCATTTAAAATCCAGACGAATTTCGAGGGCGAAATTCATTTTAAGGGGGGTAGAATGTAACACCCTGAGATTTTATGAAAAAATATCCTTTTAATTTCATTAATTTCTTCTGTTGTATGCTACACCAAGATTACCTTGCGCCATACGCAACACCGTATTAGCTTGCAGTATACACAACACTATTCTTGGATCGTGTAACACACAATTTCAGTAATAGTTATTCTATGAAACATTGAGTATATATATATATATATATATTCAATGTATAAATGAAATATGGTTGGATTATGTTTTATTAAACAATGAAGGATTATTGCACAACACTTAACCTTGACTTGGCTTGCATTATACACAATCGCGACCTTCCTCGATAGCGTGTGTTGTACGCAATACCGGGTTTTTACTAAAAAAAGATATCTTATTATAATATTATTATAAACTAGCTGTTATTAATAGTATTTACTAAATTTTTTATTTTATAACATTTTTTATTTATCTTACACATTTTCTAGAACATGGTATAAGAACAAAACAAAATTTTCAGGTAAAATAAGTATTTTTCAAAAAATGCAGTTTTGCCGCCTTTTGATGGTGCACTCACTTTAAATCTAGTTTTCGACATGTTTATAAGTTCAATTTGAAAAAGTATAATTTGTATTTAGAATCAATATATATAAATTTGCTTTGGATAAAAGTTTCATATTATTCTGATAACTTTCATATTTTAATGAATAGTAAAAACACGCTATAATTTAAATAAAAACAACTTTTTTAATAGAAATAATTTATATGGTTAAATTATAATATTGAATTTTTTTAAAGTGTAAATAGTATATATTTTTACCATTTGATCCAGTGGTGGAAAATTAAATTAATATCACTTTGAGATTAGACATAAACGAGTGTCAATCTTTCGATAGATATTATTTCATAAAAATACGCTATATGTTTTAACAGTAGGATTTAATTATAAAATTAATTAATGCTACTTCTATTTTATAAATTTGGTAAAATAAAATTCATTTTTAAATTCAGAATATCAAATTTAGCCTAAGGTGAAATTTTGGTACTTTTCGGATAACTTTAATATTTTGATGAATACTGAAAATTAATAATTTTTTATTAAAAACATCTTTTTTAATCAAAAAAATTAATATTGATAAATTATGAATTTTAGTGGTTTTAAAGTATATTAAGAATATATTTTTACCATTTAATTCAATTTTTGTCATTGGAAATAATTTCACAATTAAACTAGACATAAACAAGTGCCAATATTTTGATAGTTATTATCTCTTAAAAACAAGTTTTTTTGTTTTAACAACGAGAATTAATTTTAAATTAATTTCTACCACTTCTGTGTTTTGAATTTGGAAAAATGGATTCCATATTTGGAATAAGGATTTTAAAATTGTGTAAATAACTAACTTTTATTTTTAGGCATTTTGAATAATTACTGCGGTAAATATTTTATTTACCATAGATAAAGGTAAATCTGGTAAATATGGGTTAAAAGAAATAATATTATAATAATTCAAAATTACCCTAAAACTTGTCCAAACCTTTTTGGATGATTCATTAACGAAAATGGGAATCTTTGGGTCGATTTTGGGACCCCATTAAGTGATAATGACAATTTAGACTAATTAATTTAATGTAAAGGCAAAATAGACATAAACAAAAACTTTTAGTAATTAATTTTTATATGGTGTTATATAAAGAATATTTTCGACTATAAATATTAATTGGAAAGAAAAAACGATTTCCTACATGATAGTAATTTTTTTAGAATTTTTAGACGTCTAATAAATAAAATTATTTATGACACAATAATGATGCAACATTTACCTCATTAATAAATGATTAAAATAAATAAGATTATAATGATTAAACTATTATCCAAAACTTGTCCAATTATGATTGGATGATTTTACTTCTACCATGACTCATCTTATATTTTAATATAATGATTTGTGACCATTAGAAACAGAATATCATTGTATAATAAAATAATAGTTTCACACTTTCTTAAAGAGCCCCTCCTCTCCCTTATAAAAGTAGACCACTACCATGCAATTCCACACATCTCTCAAGACATTTTTCTCGTCCAAACTCTGCCCAATTAGACTCCCTACATCCCTATCCTCCTCCTAAAAGCCTCAATTTATGCAGAAGGAACTTCAAGGAGTCCTTTTGGTTAAAACCAAAGGAAGTTACCAAATTAAAGGTAACAGTTTCTCTTAAGTTGTTTTCTTTTATTCTACTTCTCCAACCACTAAAATATTTCTATTTCCATAATTTTGTAACAACAAAAGTATACTCAATATACTAGTATGTTGTTATGAGAAGGATTCGAACTACACTTACACACACCTCCATCTAATGGATGAAGAACATAATGTTTCTGTGATGGCAAACTAACGCCTCACGAAACGATGATTGTTCGAAGTTCTCCTACCACCACTCATGGTGGACATTATGATGGAACTATGTTTATATATAATATATATTATGTTTATGATTTCCTTATGCTTCTTTACTTCCCAATTATATCAAGCATTTATGGTTTCCATAGTCGGTAAATACGATAATCTCATTTGAGGAAGTGCGGACTACTGCCCCCTCAAAGTGATGTGATTCGTTAATACCTTATGTGGGATGCATAAAGGATATGGTTAATAATATTATAGGATATTATAATTAATTATAATATACCTATGTATAATTATTTTTTAATTCCATTAAAATAAGAAATATAAATGAAAGTAGCGTTCATGCTTACGTACGGCTTACCGTCTCCATGAACGGTGCGTTTCATTTTTACCTCTATGTATTATGTACTTTTATAAACGATTGTATATTCTGGATATATAATTAATATATATGATATATATAAATCATGATTTACATTAAGGAAGTAAGTAAATCATGATAAAATTTATAATTACATCAAGAACAATAAGTCCAAAAACGTATGATAAATAAGATAATTTTACTCAAAATGCCACTTTATCATTAATTTACATAAGAATGGGTAATATAAAGTAATAAGTGAACCATATATGATATAATAACAATGAATATGATTCTTTAATAAGTTAATGACAATATTTAAATCATTATAAAGGAGGTTCGGACACTTACATAGCATGTCAGACCTAAGGTACGTGATAATTTATAAATCTCATTTTTACCCGAGATTGTTTATTCGTAAGTATTTACTAGGGTTATCTTTATCATCCAAGCCCATGTTTTCTAAAAATGGTTTCATGTATGTGTTATGTCCTTTTTAGCCATTTTTGACTTTTACTACATGGTATGTAAGGAATATTTCTTTTTTTTACGTTATGAGGTACATTTTGACCTTTCCGAAAAAAGTACGAGAAACTGTTATTTTTAACTTATACGGTGTGAATGGATTTCTACGGTTCCATAAAGCCTCATTATCATAATGATTACTCTACAA